>CM021107.1:356687793-356944758 GCA_007115665.2 Sequoiadendron giganteum
ACCAGAGCTTTTCCAAGAAGAACCATATTTGCATGCTGGCCAAGACTTAGTTACCTCATCTTCTTCCTCAGAGTTAAGTTTGAACCTATTTGATGAGCCAAATGACCTTAATTCACTCATTCAGCATCTGAATAATCTAAAAACTTCCAACAACCAGGACCAATATAATAATCCACTTGCCCTTGTAGTTTATCAACCATGAGCTAACCCAGTAAGACCACCAAGGATGGCAAGGCCTACTTTTCCATTCCAAATTCCAGACCTACATGACAATAATAACCTCAAGAACATCCCTGCCTCATTACTTCCAAAGTTCTATGGAGTTATTATAGAAGACCCTAATACCTTCTTGTTTGAGTTTGACATCCTTTGTAGGAGTTATGACTACACCACTGATGCGCACAAGCTGAAGTTGTTTCCCTCTACCCTAAAGGAGTTAGCCTTGAGGTGGTTCATGGGATTAGGTGGCAATACAGTGACCACTTGGGATGAAATGAAAGAGCTATTCTTGGGAAAATATAAACAATATTGTAGGGGGAATTATATGAGAGGATAAAAAATTTTCAAGATGTCACAGAAAGAGGATGAAACCCTAGAAGACTATGTGTCAAGGTTTTTGTTCAGTGTGCAAAAAAACACTCAGCACCAGCTGAATGAGGAGTCTAAAAAACTTCTCTTTATAAGAGGATTAAATGATGCTTGCATTGAGGCACTAGACCTCATGGTCGAAGGAGCTATCACCCAAAGTAATTGGGATGATATCAAGAAGATTTGTCTCAACTACTCCTGAGCCATTTGCAAAAGGAAATGGCTCAGGAGTGTCTAAGGGGGAGATTTCTAATCTCTTGTCTGACTTCAAGAAATATATCATCAATGATGTTGCTACACAACTGGACACTATGCAAGCTAGGAGGAAGAAAAATGAAGCAAAGAAAATGCTAGCTGAATATTTCCCTCATTGCAAACAAAAAAAGAAGGATTGCAGATGCAATGCGATGGCTAATTTGGAGGTGCAACATCTTCCCACTAAGTTAAAAACAATAGAAGGAGATGAAGAAGTGTTCTTTGTTGCTCAACATAGGCCTTGGGCCCCAATACAAGGTATGCCTTAGGACCCTTTGCAAAATTTTGGTTCATATAATAGTCAATGGCAGAACCAGTACCCTCCAAATTATGGCCCATATTCCCAACCTAGTTGGAATAATCCTTGGCCAAATGCTTAGCAAAACTGGTGGCAGCCTCCGCAAGGAAATTGGCAGTCACCATAGAAAAATCAGTGGCAACCTCCCCAAGGAAATTGGCAATAGTCCAACCAGTTGAGGGGAGGCCAACAATGGTCAAATCAACCCACTAGTTTCCTTTAGCAACCCCAGCAACAGTCAATCATGCCACCTTCTGCAGCTAACCAAAGCCAAAATCCTAAGCCAACCTAGCTCCCTGCTCAAGCAACACCTACCCCAAATAACCAGCCTCAGCAACAGTAGCAAGTTTATTTCACCAATCCTAATCAGCAGCCTACTTATGCTCTCAATTTGAGTAATATTAACTTACAGTCAAGGGCAGTGCTACCTACACCTTCTCCTCCCATAATTCCATAATTTTCACCTGAGGAGAATGAGAAAGAAGATACTAATGACCTAGCCCCATCCAATGAGCCCATGCAAAATCCATCTTTGCCTAAAGTGTCCAATAAAACTTCACCTCCTTTTCCACAAAGGTTGGAAGGTGAAGTTGTTCAAAAGCAAGAAGAGCCTACATTTGACATTCTTGAACAGCTAAAGCACATATGTGTAAAAATACCCTTGTTCCAAGAAATAAAGGAAGTACCTATCTATAGCAAGGCTATTAAGGAAGCATGCTTGAAGAAGTCGGGTAGGAAAAAGAAAGACCCTCAAACTATTCATGTCTTAGGTCAACTCTCTAACTTGATGCTAGGGAAGCTCACCATCCCAAAATATTCAGACCCTGGCAGTCTTGTTGTGGAAATCATTATTAATGGAGTTCAAATTAAAAATACTTTAGTAGATCTTGGAGAAGCTATTAATGTCATGACTAAAGGCCTTTTGGTAAAGATAAGTATTTCAGACCTAAGAACTACACCTACAGTCTTGCAGCTCGTTGGTAGTTCAACTGTCAAGCCTGATGGAGTAGTTGAAGACCTGGTAGTCACCCTAGATTCATGGGAATATCTAGCTGATTTTATGGTCTTGTCTCCAAAAGCAACACTAGGAGGATATCCTTTAATTCTAGGAAGGCCTTGGCTAGCCACCGCAGATGCTTACATAGGATGTAGGTCTGGTAACATGACTATCTTTGATGGATATAGCACTAAGAAGCTCACCCTTTATGCTCTAGCCCAGCCTCAACTTGAGTCTAGACAAGCAATCTAGCCAGATTTAGGAGAAGAAGTAGAAGAAATGAATTCTATGGCAAATCTGATGATGATTAGAAGAGAACCTTTTATTGAAAAACAAGAAGAGGAGGAGGTACTTTCTAATGTCCTTTAGAACAACTATGGCATTGATTACCCCCTTTGTGAAGAAGTTTCATGTTCCTTGCAGACAATTCTTCCCCCTTCTACTTCAGCTCATTATCCTACAACAACTAACTGTTTGCACACCTTATTACCCCATGAAGTAGAAATGCCTTTTCTGTCTGAAGTATCCATGCTTGAATTGACCTCACAAGTGGAAGTAGCTGCAGGAAAAACCTTGAATATCAGTAGTAAACTTACCATTGAGTAGAAAGAGTCAATTGTCCAAATGCTTACTACCCACAAGACAACTTTTTCCTAGGATTATAGTGATATGAAGGGGCTAGACCCAAAGCTATGTACACACCGAATTTTCATCAACAGTGATTTCAAACCTATTAGACAGCCCCAAAGGAGAATTAATCTAGCCCTAAGAGAAATAGTTAAGGAGGAATTGCAAAAAATGTTGAATGTTGGCTTTATCTACCCAATCTCAGATAGCCAGTGGGTTTCTGCATTGGTTATTATCCCTAAGAAAGGAGGAAAATGGAGAGTGTGTGTGGATTATAGGGAGCTCAATTCAAAAATTAAGAAAGATTATTTTCCTCTACCCTTTATTGATCAAGTCCTGGATAACTTATCAGAGAAAAAGTATTTATCCTTCCTTGATGGTTTCAGTGGATATAATCAGATAAAAATTTCTCTAGAGGATCAAGAAAAGACAACCTTCACATGCCCCTGGGGAACATTTTCCTATTCAGTCTTACCTTTTGGCCTTTGTAATGCTCCTGCAACTTTCCAAGGAATTGTGATTAGTATTTTCTCAGATATTTTTTATGATTGCATGGAAATATATATGGATGACTTTATTGTTTATGGTGCAACATTTGAGGAAGCCCAAGATAATTTGAAGAAGGTACTACAAAGGTGTGAGGATCATAATTTGTCACTCAATATTCAGAAATCATTCATGATGATGCAAGAAGGAATAGTGCTAGGTCACTACATTTCTGTTGTAGGAATATAGGTAGACCCTTCCAAAATTGAATTCATTTCTAGTCTACACTTTCCTACTAAGAAAAAATAACTCAAAATCTTTCTTGGACATGCTGTTACTATAGGAGGTTTATTAAAGATTTTAGTCAAATTACAGGACCTATATATAGTTTGCTAAAGAAAGATGCAGAGTTTTCTTGGATAGTAGAATGTGAGAAATCATTCCTTGATCTTAAAACTTCCCTCACACAAGCACCTATTTTGAAAGGACCAGATTGGTCACTTCCATTCCATATTCACATGGATGCATCAGATTATGCTATTGGTGTTTTCCTAAGACAAAAGAGTGGTTCAACAAAGCATGCACTTTATTATATTAGTAAGAACTTGCAGGGGGCTAAACTCAAATACACAATTACATAAAAGGAGATGTTAGAAATCATCTATGCCCTCAACAAGTTCAGGCATTATATCACAGGCTATCAAATATTTTTCCATACTGATCATGCAGCAATCAGGTATCTCATGAACAAGAGTTCAATTACAGGGAGACTAGCTAGGTGGTTGTTGCTAATGCAAGAATTTCATATCACAATTATGGACAAACCAGGTAAATCAAATGTGGTTGCTGATTTCATGTCTAGAATCTAAAGGAAAGATGATCCTGCACTCATAGAATATTCCTTCCCTGATGAACATTTGTTTTTAATCAAAGTCATTCATCCATGGTATGCAGATATAGAAAATTATTTGGCTGCAAGAAGAAATCCTCCACACCTCTCACCTAAGGAGAAGATATTGTTAGTAGAGAAAAGTTTTAACTTCTCTTGGATTGCAGACTGCATGTTTTATATAGTGCTAGATCAAGTAATGAGGAGATGTGTGAGAGAGGAAGACACTCATGACATACTGCATGCAAGCCATGATGAACCTTGTAGTGGACATTTTGTTGCTAAGAGGACAGCCATGAAGATCTTAAATACTAGATATTATTGTCCAACACTACATAAAGATGCAACCAAGTATACCAGGAGGTGTGATAGATGTCAAAGGATGGGGAGGCCAACAAGATCAGATAAATGCCTTTAATTCCACAAGTTATTTTTACACCCTTTGATAAATGGGGATTGGATTTTGTAGGCCCAATTGATCCACCTTTAAATGGTAAGTCTTACATTCTTGTATGCATGAATTATGTAACAAAAAGGGTAGAGGCTAGACCTATGAAGCATGCTAGAGATAATTAAGTAGCAAAGTTCCTCTATGAAGAAATATTTACTAGATTTGGAGTTCCTAGAGAAATAGTGACAGACCAAGGAGCACAATTTACTTCTACTCTCATCACAGCCTTAGTAAATGAGTACAACATAAGGCATAGGAAATCAACTCCATATCATCCTCAGGCTAATGTCTAGGTAGAAATCACTAACAAGGATATTGAGGCTATTTTGACAAAAACAGTGGACCTGCATAGGAAGGATTGGGTTGTGAGGTTACCTGAAGCTATATATAGAACTACTTGGAAGACTACAATAGGTTTTACACCTTTTGAAAGCTATGATGCCTGTGGAGTTTGAACACAAAACTCTTAGAACATCTTTGGAGTTGGATATGGATTTAACAACTGCACAGAAACAAAGAATCGTGCAACTCAATGCCTTGGATGAGCTAAGGAAGAGTGCCCTACATCATACAAAAATAGTACAAAATAAAAGGATCAAATGGAATCATAAGTACATAAAGGAAAAGAAAATCAAAGTAGGAGATTAGGCTATGCTATATGATTCAAGATATAAGGACAATCAAGGGAAGCTACAGACCAGATGGTTGGGGCAATACGAAATTGCAAAAGCATTTGATAATGGTGCAGTTCAGCTAAGCATAATTGATGACGTCAGATTCAAATTATTGGTCAATGGGCATCGACTAAAGCTCTACCTAAAGCCCATTAATAAGGATGAGTTCCTAAAGCAGTTTCAAATTGAGTAGGAATCCATAGATCTTACAACTGAAGGAGTTGAGTCTCAGCTTGATTCCCTCAGAAAAGCATGAAAAGTGCATAAAAAATCATAATAAAGGGGTCATCCTTGTGGATCGCCATTCCATACCATCATTTCATCTACTATCCATACCATTTCTTCTTCTGCCACCTCATCCACCTATCACACATCACCATTTCCACATTTCCAAAGATCACCTTTTGCAATAAAAGAAATGGAGTCACATCAGTCAGTTGTAGTGCATCATTGCAGGTAAGCATCACTTAACTCAAGAAGTGATTAATTATTTCATTTATTATGTTTAGTTAGGTATTAAGTTAGACAACAGATTTTCTATATGGCTGCAATATCCTTCGGTCTTTTCCGCACGTTCAAGCATTTTTCCTAATTCCTAATTGATGGCCACATCATTACTTTTCGCCACCACGAAACATTGTCACATCAAGTTTACTGTCCCTTTTGCTTGAACTCGGGATTTTGAGAAAATTGCAATAAATTAGTAAACTTCCACCACTTCCTATAGTAATGCACTGATATGTCTTTTGTTCCTCTCTTTATATCTTTTTGTGTCTGAAATATGCGTTGGATGTTCAAAGTTCTTCCTTCATTATCTAAATTTGTTGAAAGAACAAAAGTTTTTGTTGAGGGGAGAAAGGAGAGTTAGTTTGAGTTGCAGGGAGTTGAAATTGAGAGAAAAAAGAAATTGAAATAATCAAGTTGAATTCTCGCTTGTGAGCTAAGTTGCAAGACAAGCATAAAAAAATGGGAGGCCAACCCATTAAGCATGAGCCAACAAGCCACAATGCCTTATTGCAAGATGCTCAACATTTTCCACCATTCAGACAATATGGGTGGCTCAATTATTTTCTCAAACTTGTCACGTTTGATGAAGATATTGTTGAAGAATTTACCAGGACATTTCACAATGGGAAGGCCAAGGTCAAGGGAGTAAAAATTGATGCCACAGTGGAAAGAATTGCTGAGGTAATGGGGTTACCTCAATTTAGTGAATTATTTCCCCAAACAAGGGATGCACAAAGTGCTAGGGAAGAATTTACTCGGCCTGGTGATCTTCCTCTGCACGTAGATAAGAATGGAACTCAATGGATGAGTCTATCGCAGGATTGGATTCCACGGGTAGGCTATTTAATCAAATATCTGATGTGTGAACGTTGTTTCTCTATTCTGCATTCTCACAATTTCAAACTATTATCTCATTTGTGTCATGGTTTGTTAATGAATATATCAGACTTCCTGTATAATTTACTTTCCAATAGTGTTGCTGAGTATAAGAAAGGAAGAACCAATTATGTATCCCATCATTGCCTCATTAAATTTCTTGTAGAAAGATCTATTAGAGAGGTGTCACCTATGACCTAGGAGGAATTTATTGTTAATTTTAAACCTAAGGTTCAAAATGTTAGACCCAAAGGTCAGCCTCTTACTTTTAAGAGAAGAACCTCTCTGTCAAAGGCTAGAGCCTCCACGATCGTCCTATGCCTAAAACCTCATACTCACAGGCTAATGTCCCTCTTTTTGGAAGAATGCCTAAAGAACCAGTACAAACCCCTATTGCTAAACCTGGGACTTCCTCTAAAAATAAAAAGGAGAAGTGGCCAATTGTGTCACCTCTGCCAAAAACCCCTAAACCTTCTCCTCAATCAGTCAAGAGAAAGCAAATCAAATAATCTTCTAGTCTTGCAGCTAAACACCCAAAGAAACCTAAGGCAACCCCTACTCCTATACAGAGAATCTCCAAGATTCTGAGCCAGAAAAAATCACATTCACAAAGTACCTCACAATCCACACCATCACCCTTAGATCCCTCTAGTCCAGTAGTTGAGGAAGAGGACCACTTTGTTGGTGACTCTAAGCGTGGTTCAGAAGGGGCTAGCCTTGATGAGTTAGCAGCTGTTGAAAAATAGATGTAGGAAGGATTATCAGAGTAGCCGCAGGAAGAGGTGGTGTGTATTGGAGAGGAAGGAAAAATAGTTGTAGCTCAATCAGATGAGAAAGGTGAAAATGATGAAGTGATGGATGAGTCATCGACTATTCCAAAAAATACACCAAAACATCAAATGTTGTAGGAACAACAAGAGAACTGGCAGCAGCATGACAAAATGGAACAGGAAGTTTCCGAGCAATCAGATGCCAAGGAAATAATTAAAACAACAGAGCACCCTGTTGATACCTCAGAGCATCATGGAGATGTTGATGTACCTAAGGAAATTCAGGAACCACTTGTAGAAATTCATAACCATAAGCCTCCTCTCTATTTCACAAGTTTTGTTGTAGGAATGTCATGTTATATAGAACTTCAAGATTAGAAGACTGTCAATGAATTGGAAATTGAGAAATTGAAAAGAGTAATCCAGAATAAAGATATCAAAATTGCTAACCTTACAGACACCCTAAATCAGGTAGTCAAATTTTTTCCACAGATAGTTTAGTGTAGGTATCCCTCTCTAGTTTATGAAATGTATTTAAGGGAGTTGTATTTGAATTTTCAATTAATAAGGATTTGGCAAGGTCGAAACCCTTCTTTGAGCACTCCCCAGGACTTCTATGATGCATACCGAGAGTCACCACTGCATATCAGACACCTCTTGTGTGAGTTTTATTTACACAATTTGGTTGTGCCTCATGATACAGAATGGAATCCTCTATGTTACATAGGAGACATACACATTAGTGCCTTGATCTCTTGGATCAAGAATGAGATAAGCAGGGAAGAACAGTTTGACAGTTATAAACATGACAAAGCTAACATGCCACTTACGGTAAGGAACGAATCCAAGAAGGGGATGAGCATTTATTTTGACTGGAAGAATTTTTGGGTAGATGAGAGGGCTAGACCAGTCATAGAACCCTTGAGGCAAGAAGTGTTTGACCAGTACTCTCAGATTGTGAGTGACGACCTTGATCCTGCTACACAACATAGTAGAACAAGATGGGAGCACTTTCCATTGCAATTAAAAAGGGAAAAGCCACATACTCCAAACAACCTGTATGCAGCCACTAGAAGAGAGGAAAGGTACATGAGGAATGCAAGAACAAAGATAATTGGCTACCATTGGTCATGCAGCCACCAATTCTCTTATGGCCAATATTTTCCATGCAAGGAGAAAATAGTACCTAATTATAAGGACTCAGAGGATAACAGATGGAAGTGGTTGGAGTCTATGAGGGATCACTGTTACCAATTTTTCGCTACAGCTCAAATGCTAGAGCTGATTTAAATACTGTTATATTTTATAGTGAAAATGCAGTTATTTCTAAATATGCTTGAGTGTTGTTTCACACTTCATTTTATTTCATCAAGTGACAGTTGTGCAGGTGTTTTGAGAAACTGAGATTCAAAGTATCATTCATGTTTTTCATAAACCAAATGGAATACAGAATTGAGTGTACAAATGATAAAGAAGAATGCTTTCATTTATTTCATGACGTGATGCATTTTTTACATAAGTCATTTGATTGCGGAATACAAATGTTGGTATAATCTTACATTTTAATGATTTTCTTTCGGAATGGAAATGAAAGAACAAAATTAAACATCCACACAAGCCGTGGTTTTAGCCATTTCTATTCACAATAGGAAAGGAAATATACAACTAGAAATAAAAAGCAAATAACATTAGACATATCCTTCATTGCCTGAGTTGGTCTTTAGTTGGTTTCTAGAAGTTGGCTCCTTTCTGTTTCCACTCCCGAATGTACCTGCAAGAGTTTGAGAATGGTGTCAATTAAGATGTTGGGATATGAATAACACTACATGTCGTAATAACAGAGATATATTTCAATCCTTATAGTTCAGAGAAACAACTAATGGAAAGAGCAGAAGCATGAACTGAAAAAGAGAGAAAACATCATCATTCTTTGTTTTTTGTGCTAACACTATTTGTTTCCTTGTGCGGGTATAGGGAAAGCCATGTAGTTGTTTATCTTTTGAAGACCAAGCATGTGGGGAAAAATGGGCTCCCACAAGGGTAGAGCCCAAGCATGCTGCCCTTATATGTTACAAGAGTGCTAGATGGAAGAATGCAACAAAAATTTGAGGTGTTTTGTTGCTTATCTATCAAGTTATTTATTGCCCTCCATCAGAATCAATGGAGATGTCTTATACAGAAGGAATTTTGTGTTTCATTCGAAGAGAGCATCTTTTTACATAGTGCAAAGTTATGGAAGTTATGCCTTGACAGGTAAGGAAATGAACTGGAAAGTAAATGGAGTGTGCATGGGCATTTTAAAAAAATGCCCAGATGTGTTTTATCTCTTAGATGTTGTTAATCAAATGAGATAAAAGGTACCAAACAAAATACAATAGGTTTGAAGTGCAGGAAGTTGTGTGAGATTTTTAATGCAAAACACATTTTCTTCAAAAAATCAATTACCCATGTTCAAACTGCTGAATACAAATGCAGATTTATTATGGTTTCTTGAAATACCCTTGTGAGCATTTGTTTTAAAATAAAAATTCTACAATTTCAAGCAGTGTTACCCATTTTGGGGTTTTAACAAAATACAGAAATGGAAGAATTCTCTAAAGGTTTATAAAAACCCATATACAAAATTTTACTCATTTTCTCCATATAAAGAGACACCCACATGGGGTTTCATAAGGAATGCAGATTTGCCATGTTTTTTTCAGAATACCCATATGGGGGTTTTGAAAGTAAAATACATATAGTTCATTTTCCAGGTTACGCACATGGGTTTTTACAATTTAAATAAAACTACTTGAGATGCATCATGGGTCGAGCCCAGTAGGGAGTTTCAGTTACTATTTCATCAAATAAGGAGAGCCATTTCGAGTTTTTTGCATAGAAGATCAAAATCTGAGCACAAAGAATCAGGAAAATGAGTGTGCAAATACATATTTTTGATTAAAATACAAAGCCAAGCATTCATGGCACGGCCAGTCCATGGGTCTGCATTCTTTTTAAGAGAACAACAGTCATTCATGTGCACTTTCGAGCTTTTGAGGGTCTTTTTATGTAAAGACAAATACAGAGAAACAATGGAAGAGGAACAACTTACCTTATGATAGTTGTACAAGAGCACTTAAAGCCGCACCCAAGCTCATTTGAAGCTCACAATGCATGGCTCGAGCCCTCCCATGGCACCCAAGCTGGAGTTAAGAAAGCACAGAGATAAATAATATAAGAAAATCAGAGATGAGTAAAGGAGAAGCCGCGGCCTTAAGGGGATATTCTTGTTTTCAAAACAATGGAGAGAGCTCACAATGCAAAGAAATAAACTCACCATTCTTGCTATGAAGGGATTTGACTATTTGAAGACATGGAGCTAAAGTTTCCAAAGCATTCCAAGCTGCAAGATTGAGCTCATGCATGGTGGCACCTTCTTTCCCAGGCAGAGCCAAAATCTCCATTTGCAAATGATGCAAAATATTAGGGTATTCCTTGTTTTTGTTCTTTAGGGTTTCTCAAATCCCTAAGTTGACTTTGGGGTGTTCTTTTAAGTTTAGAATTTTTATTAATGCCAAAGTAATATGCCTATGATGGCCGACTCATATAGTCTAAGGCATTCATTTTATGTTATACCTTGGTGAAGGCTTCATGCCTTATTTTCATTTTTGATTAATTTTCTAGAAATTAATTGAAAATGTTGCCTTAGTACTATTTATCAAATATATTTTATAGAGTAAATAGGTCTTGGAGATATGCCTTAGGATTAAGAGTTACGACTCGAGTTTTATTTTAATTATTTTTAGAGAAAGCAATTAAACATGTAATAAGGAGTATCATATTTTTATGATTTTTTATGGGAAAAATCAAACTTTGTAAAGGGAGATATAAGCTATTGTTTGCAAAAGATTTTTGAAATCTTTAATTGCAAAAATAGAATAATTATAAAACTACATGTTGTAAAGTAGAAGCAAAGCAATACTTTATAAATTGTTTTGTTTTCTTGCCATTTTTAGCAGTTGAGCATTGAATATTCTTCTTGGTCGGAATTGAGTTTCCAGTTGGAGAGATAAGGTGTTTTCCTTGCTTTAAAAGCAGGTTTTTCCTATTTTTCGAAGCCTGTCAGTTTGTGCATGAAAAAAGTGAGACTTTCCACTTTTGTGTTGACTTGTTGAATAGTTTTTGGGACCTTTTTCTTGAGCTTTTTTCAAGAGCTCGGATTAGGGTTTGAGACATATATCTTTGGAGAAAACTTAGGGTTTGTTAGTTCAGTTTTGTTTTCTTGCTCTTACACATTTTTGAGCTTGTAAAGTTGTTTTGTACTTAGTTGAGATTTTTTTGGGCATACTCCTAGAGTTGAATAAAAAACAACATTCCTACCTATCATTTTGTGTGTCTATTTGCAGTTTCAGTTTGATGTTATCTTGTGATTTATGTTTAAGGAGTCCTTGTTATGTCCTAAGGCTGTAGTTTTGATGCAGAAAAGTTCAAGGATAAAGGTTGCATGTTGTATATTAAAATAGGTCTTCATGCAAAATATTTATGTAAAATTGTTCTTGAGAGGTTGTGAGATTGTGTTGGTTTTTTAGCACTGTTTGTGACGAAACTCTAGAATAATCATTAGTTCACCATCAAATATTGAAAATCATTTCAAAGTCATAGATTTTAATATTTGGTTACTCTCTATCTTTTTCCCAAGAAAGACTTTTAGAATAGGATCATCATACGGAGAACTAGCTCACTCTGGAGATTCTCTTTTCTTATAGATTACCCACATCTAGAAAGAGTTTCCATGTTGCAATAGATAGTCTTATTTTTTGCAAATTTGACAGGGTGCATAGCTGATTGCTAACAGTTTTTGGCACACCCGATGGGACTCTGAAAATCAGTTTCAGAGAAGTTTTAATTTCTAAAAAAATTGTTGTTTGGTGTATGCAGCAGGTTTCTTAGCCTTTTGGAGGCTTGTTCAATATACCTGGTGACTCTAACTTCTGATCTTACATGCAGACCTAGTGCAGCCTGCACATGAGAAAGGTACAAACCAGATCAAGTGTTGCACCTTTTTGATACTGATAGTTGTCCCCACCATGAAGAGTTGAGAGAACAGCAAGGAGGTTGTTTGAGATGCCAATAAGGTCAAAATCAACACCTCCTTTTTTCAGTTCTCTGGTTTTATCACCAGGAGTACCAATTCCAATATCACAGATACCGCCAATGGCAATGCTAAGGCAACACCCATTTGTAGCTTTTAATGGAGGCAGTCCATTAGACATTGCTCAACATGACGACATCCTAGTTGCAGCCCTTAGAAGCCTGACGTTCTTCACTAGAGAGGATCACACAACACTAGTGGAGCACATTCGTGACATGTCTACCTTATGTTCGGTTCACAATATCACGCAGGAGAACGTCGTGTTAATGATCTTGGCTGCATCACTCAAGGGGAAAGCATTACAATGGTTCAGAGGCCTCACAACCAACTTGATTGCAACATGGGATGCACTAGGTAATGGTCTATACCAATTTTTTGTTGAAAAATCTGATAATCTATCCCTGCTAGAACAATTGAGCACTATTCAGAGAGTGTCGCATGAGCACTTGGCTGATTTCAACCACTGATTTCAGAGAACTTGAGCCAAAATTCTTGCAATGGTAATCCCTTTACCAGCTCACGCTTTTCTATTTTACTTAAAAGCTTTGAACAGTAAGATTTTGATCATGACCCAATCTATGGGTGGGCATATGCTCCCTGATGCTTATGATATCGCCATTAGAGCCGAGAATTATCTCATCCAAGCTAGAGATATAGCCCCTAGACCTCCTATGCCATTGTTTCCTGAAATACAGCCACCTACCCCTATTGCTTTACCTCCCTTAGCTAATGTTCTCAATGTCCCAGCAATAGGTTATCAGACCACAACACAACAAATTGTTGCTCCAGCCCAAAACCAAGAAATTCAGGAGATTAAAAGTATACTCAAGACCTTCGGGAATGACCTTGTGAGCATTAAAAAGCAAGTAGGTCATGAACATAAACCTTATCAAGCCACTTATCAATAGAACTAGCCTAATAGGCCTACTTTTCAAAATGATTATCAAGGCCAAAAGAGAAATTTTAACCCAAGACCTTTCCATCCATACAACCCAAATGTAGCCAGTTCGTCAAAGGAAATCATACCTTAGAATAATATCGCCCAGGATTGTGATTGGTGTTATCCATGCAACTAGCCCCATAACTAATTAGCATGTGATAATGGCATGAGAAATTAGGCCTTAATGGTTCAAAATAAATATGTAGGTTCAAAAAGTGTTTTAAATCAGAGCCTGGAATAGCAAGAAGTTTTCGAGGTCGCTTTGCCAAACTGGCAGAGTTCTGAGTTCTATGGTGTGAATGGCTAGGATCAACAAGATTCTCCTGTCGCAACCAACACAAGATCGAAAAAAAGAGCAATGGATCTAGGACAGCAAGCTGAAATTTCATAGCAACAGCATATGAAGGATAAGCAGCCTATTTCTACACCCAGTACTAATGTTGCAACACAATCCAAGGTGCATTTTTTACAAAAGGGCCAAGAGATACCTGGAAAGGAACAGTCAAAGACACATTTGCAGCCCTTGCAGAAGCAGAATGATGCTACTATCACAAAAAACCAGCAAAAGGTAAATGCTACTTCTTTCAATATTGTTGAACACCTCAAAAATATTACTGTCAGCATGTCTGTACTAGATTCTTTGCACATCCCAGGTTAGAAAAGTTTGTTGCAAGATGCTTTAGCTGAGTTGTCTATTACTAATGATACTAATCAAGGTGCTACCAAAGTCGTGTTCACTAACAGTTTGGAAGGTAAAAGCGAGCAGAAAGGTAAGGAGGTAAAGCCTCCCCCATTTTATTTGACTTTGATCATTGGGGATAAATTGGTGCATAACTGAATGGTTGATTCTAGCACGAGTAGCTTTGTAATGCCTAAAAAATTAGTTGATGCGTTAGGTCTTGTTTATGAACCCAACCCTCAGAAGGGTGTAATTCAGTTAGATGGGTATTATTGATGGTGTTTTTATGCACTTCACAACATAGATAATACGTAGGTGCATTACCTCTCTTGAAAGACAATCTTCCACAATCAAATTGTAGAACACTATCCCAAGGTCTCTCGGATGTCAGGTCATGACGATGCTTGGAATATTTCAGTTGATTTATGTGATTTGTTGGAATCACAAGGAAGCCTTATGTGAGTTAAAGCTGTAGGAGAATCAGGTCTGTGAACGGAGTTCTTCAGATAGGGAATTACTGCACTTCGCTGCAAGTTCAAACAATAGTCTTGAACTCCATTATTTCTTTGGATTTGGCTTTACAATGTGCAATGAACCTTAGCATAGGTTGTTTCCAAAAAAGAGGAAAAAGGGGTAGGGAAGAGGGAAGGTTCCTGGACCTGCAACTACTAATGAACAGTGATCATGGAGGTTCCTGTTGTGGATAGTTTCCTTAAAATAGGATTTCACTTAATCAGAATTCTCACAATATCATGAAATCTATGGTATCTTCTAAGGACTGTAGATATTCATCATTCATTCGCCATGTAAATGTGAACAAAGAAAAAGTTTAAAGAGAAGCTATGAAATTATAGTCCAAACTAACATTACACAGTCACCTACTAGCAACAAATGACTAAAATTATGGACAAGGAAAGCATACACACAGTAGAAGACTTCATAATCGAAGACAACGTACTAAATCTACCAAAGTTAGCTAAAAGAAACTAGAACAGCAAAATAACTTAAACTAAAATTTTAACTAATGGGAGAAGAATCATGAAACATATGGAGAAAGCCAAAATACACCAATAAGTCACTGTATTTTCTATTGCAATTTCTATAGCATGCCTTCACAACAACTCAACTCTCTTAAAATGAGTGGAGGAGAGCCCTATTTATAGTTTTCAAAAAGCAAAATGAGTGGCCAAGATTCACTTTACACTAGGGTTTCACCTACCCCCAAATATATTACAGTTTTAAAACATCTTTCCTCTTTTCCCTATTTTGTCTTCTAGTGGCAGCACTGTAGCAGTTTTGTCTTTTTGCTATTTTCCCTTTGCCGCAGTTAATCTTTTAGAAATTCCTCATCAATGATAGAGTTGCCCTCTTGCTTCTTCAAAGATGCATACTCCATGAAGCTCAGGATCATTGGATGAAGCTTTTCCACTTCCATGATGTCAGATCGTAGCACTTGGTAACTCCATTCTTGGGACTTGTTAACGAGCTTCTTCGAGTCATCATCATACTTGGCAGCATTACTTCTGAAAGCTCAGACTGGGTGAAGGCTCGAGCAACAAAGCTCATGAAATCCATGGTAACCTCATCTGACATCCCATTTTCCATGTTCTTTAAGAAATGAGGCTTTATGCTTTCTAGATTAATTTCAATAGCAGGTAGCTCGTACCCCGTTATCAGCTTGAGGTACCAAGCACAATCTCCCCTAGCCTCCTTGGCCCATTCGATATCCAGAATCACCCTTTCCAGAATCTTCTCCAACCTTCCCTTTCGATGATCAAAATATCATTTCCACACATCCACTAACTAGTGGTCATCATCCTTGAGGGCAAGGTCCTTCTCCCAAACCTCACTCAACAGCGCGAGGATAGCCTCTATCTTCGGGTAGGCCGCTCTGTACTTTTTCGGGAACTCCTCGCAGATTCGCCTCATGCCCTCAAGAGTCCTCTGCACCTCCAAGAACTTATTTGTTGTTCGGACAACCAAGTTGATGCCCGTGTTCCCCATGTCTAAGACCTACCAAAACCAATTTTTCGTGGTCTTATCCAAGTTCCTAGTTCTTTCTAGCTTATCGATTTTATCTTGGGACAACAACTGCAGAGGGGCCGATGACGTGGTGGGTAACTCATCCAGGGATGACCATTGTTGAATGTAGGCCGTCAGATTAGCCACCTACGCCTTAAGTTCTTCCTTTGAAACCTTATCTTGTTGGATAAGGTGCACCACCGTGGCTATCGATTCTCGAAGGTTGTCAACCTTCTTCTCCCTAGTGGCCACTCCTAAGTCGATGGTGGAGATTTAAGTCACTCTTTGTTCTCCAACCCCCAGTGTGTCTATTTGTACTGCCCTAGATCCAGAGGCATCCATGGTTACTTTCGATCTGATTCTTGGCCTTTTCTCTTTCTTAGTGCTTATCTGTGCTCTAGCCAGTATTTCCTCTAGCCTTGCCTTATGATCTTTTAGGGCGGGAGTCTTTTGCCTAAGCTGATTCCATAGCCAATTGGGCATTTGGGGCCCCTCCTTGGGTGATTCGCATTGATCCTTGCTGGCCTCCACCCCAAGTTCAATGGTTTTGACAACAAGGGCCTCCTTCTCAACCCCTGTATCCTCCTTCTCCTTGTTGAAGTCTTGTACGAGCATTATACGTTTGATGGGAGACTTGGTGAGCAATTGCTTGTTGGAGGGATCTTCCCTTTCAGCATCCTTTTCTTCTTCATCTTCACAGAGGGATGCTTCCTCATCATGCTCCAGGGTTTGATCATGTCTTTCAAATGGAGACCTATTGGTCTCAGTTCCGGAGCAGCAGACCCTTCAATCATAGGCTGACCTGCAACCTCTTGGTCCTCAATCTCCTTGAGCTGCTTGTTCCATTCTTCTTCAAGCTTTGGGTCATCTATTTCTCAGATTAATTCCATGTCCAGCTCCTCGTTGCCATCACTAGAGGATTCATAGGCCACCTCATCAATTTCCTAGTGCTTGAACATCGGGTTCTCATGGTATTCAAACTCTTCATCTTCGGGCCTCTTGGCAACCCCTAGCTGCTGTTGTTCGAGCTTATCTGAGATCTGCATTATTGCCTCCATTCTAGGTGGTTCGATAGGGGGAGGGAGAGCTGGAGCGTTAGCCATGGCCTAGGCTATTGCAGCTTGCACTATTGGATTTGTAAGCATCCTTAAAAGCTCAAATGGCACGTTCTACATGTATTTTATGAAGGACTCTAGGAGACTGAGGACAGGCATTGCAGAAATAGAATCGGATGGAAGGGAAGGAGACATAGAAGATGACGATATTGGTGAGGTCATGGCAAATGACAAATCCATCGATATGACCTGCACGATCGGAGAAGTGGAGGCAAGGTGGACAGAGATGTCCACCACAGGCAAAGAGGAAATAGATACTGCAAGCAAAGGAGGCGGGACAATGGTAATAGAAGAAGATGGAGACCTTGGTGGGTCAGCCTCTTCCTCTCTACCCTCGAGGAGCAGATCTTCAGGTATTATAGGCATCTCCATAACCCTGGCTACTTTTCTTTGCTTTTTGGAAGGCTCGCCCTCTAAAGCCTTTTGAGCATAAACCTTTGGGTTAGGAAACTTCTCACTAAATTCTTTTCTCTTCTTAGTTTTGATAGATGGTGGGGATTTCAAGGTTTCCCCAGTTGTAGCAGCATCCACCCCACCATCAGAGCCACTTGGCTCACTTTCAAGTCCTTAAATGTTAAGGTGACTCCCTGTTGCTTTAGTCAGGCCACTTGTTGGTTGATCCACGCCTTTGTTTCAACCTCCACGGGCTTGGTGAGTATGTCAAGGTCATCAACCTCTTGCTCGTCCCAATCAATCAAGGGCAATTTCATATTGGTGATGATACTATATCCTGGATTGATCACCGTGCTCTCATCCTCTTCAAACTGATTCAGAACCGGACACAAGTTGACTCTTCGCATGTAGAGGGCAGTCATGCACATATAGTGTCGTAACCATACTTCAAGATCATCTTTGTAGTTGGCCCAGAAATCCTCAACATTGTGGAGGTGGGCATACTCAAATCCCAGTGCCTTTCTGATATGACCATATGGGTCCATTCAAGGCCGAGCTATATACTACCTGAAGTGGTACTTGGCCAGCTCCTTTTTTGAATTACCTGCACATTGGGAGGTATGAATTTTGTACATTCCCTGGCCAAGGCCAATAGGATAAGGCATCCCTGCCAAATTTTTACTGCTTAGAACATTGTGAATGTGTCGCAACTACCAAGTCAGCTCCAATAGTATGATTTGGTCATTGGGGTACCGGGGTAGCCTGTTCGGCCTTTCCGTGAATCCTTAGGCGCGCATGTAAGTGAACTTAGGGAATTGTATATACAGGAAGGTTTAATGCTTGAGGAGGGCTCTGGCACTATGGGAGACTTTTCTCTAGAAATCTCCTCCAAGCAATTGGATGTTGTAGGCAATGAAGGCATCGTTTACCCTATAGTAGTGCCTCTTGAAGTTTTTGTATTGCAATTGTGAATATTTGTCATAGGGCTTAAGTTCCCTCCCTGGCGCCTCATTGGGCATTGCATTCAATCCATGGTAATGCCACCGATCAGCAAGCGAATAGACCAAGTAGGATGTCATATAGAATTTTGATGTCTTCTTCACACTGATAAATTGCTTGTGAAAGCAATTGCTAATTATTCCCCTTAATAAAAGGCAATGTCACTCCCGTGGAGGATTTTTTCCACAAAGTACAACATCCACTCTTGAAAGAAGGTTGTAGCAGGAAGGCCCATTACTTTGCTCAGTAGGGTAACGAGGTCATGGTAATCCTCGAAGAAATCACTGCAAAAGAGCTCCTGAGGGACTTTTACAGCACTGACCTGCTTATCCTTCAACCAATACTGATTAATCAGTTTCTTGTATCTCATGGGATCCTAATCCCATAATGCCTTGCATTATTCTATAGTCGGGGTCTCCATGATTTTAAAGGCGGGGATGTGGGAAGTTGTAGTTATCCCGAGAGGGGACATATCTGCAAGGATGTTTCCATCTCTATCTACTATGGTTCTGGTTTTAGGTTGATATGCTTCCCAGCATGCCATTACCAACTCAAGGGCTACTAGAGTTGGCGGGAAGCCTACAGACTTGGCAAGTCTGCTACTTCTGATTAACTTTGCATTTTCTATTTTCGGGTCAACCCTGACCCTCTGTGTAAACTCATCAATATCGATATGCCCAATATTGGTATCTGTGATGTCCCTTTAGGGAGTGGTGACTCTAGAGTGTAATGGCACCCCCTACAATTTTTACCTCATTTGATCCTTGTTCTCCTTGGCTCGAGGTGCTTTGGCAGTTCCTTTTCCTTTTTTCTTGGAAGCACCTGAGGCTTCTGCACCGGATTCTATAAATCCTGCACAAAGAGATGTGAATTAGTAACATTAAATAGGTGGAGAAGCGACCTCAAACAAATCCCTGCACATCAAGGTTAGATCCACAATCATCATTTAGAAAAGTCCAACACTTGATAAAAACATCATTAGGAAGCAAAATAGGTAACCCGGGTTCCCAGGGCCAGAATTCCCTTGGCAGAATGTCGTTTGGAAGGGAAAACAAGGCAAAGCACTCCCAATGACCTTTTTGGTCATGGATTTGATCAAACAAAGGTTGGGCATGAAAGAAGGCTCAATTTTAGCAAGTGGGTCGATGTCCATTTTGGATTTGGAAGTCATTTGATCCCTCATATAGGCGTTGGGGTTTCAGCTATAGGAAGGTCGTTTGGAATGGCACAGGGAAGATGACACTTCAAGTGTCGGGCTCCAGAGTTTGGGTTTTCGGGGTCGGGAAGCTTTCATGGGACATTCATACAAAATGGCGAAATGCAGGCGATAATTTGGGGATGGAAGTCCGAAGCGTAATCCCCCGGGATGAATTCATCAATTGAGAAAAGCCCGACGGCGAACCAAAGGTCGGGGCCCGGAGGTCAAAAAGATGGTCAGGTTCGACCGTTTGGAATGACAAAACTGGAATGGAATCCCGGAGATAGAATTTTGGAGTACGAAGTCCAAAAAGTGTTTGGACATTATGTCTTTCATTTCGATTTTATGTGGCGAAGGGGAGACTGGGGTCCGAGAGTCAGAAAGAAGTCCTGGGATAGCTGTGCAAAATGATGAAGGTGACACGGAATTCCAAACAATAAATTTCGAGGGTCGGGGTCTGGCAACAACTTGGATGTCTGGTTTTTCTTCAAGTTTTCTAAGATGGACTTCATGTGCCTGGGGTCAAAGGGTCGGGAAGACGCTCGAGGAAGACCGTTCGGAACAGCGGGGAACAACGAAAACCCGGGAAGGGAATTCCGGTGGCCAGGCCCCGGGGCAAGTTTGGTTTTGTTTACAGGTTTATGATGGAATTTGCAGGGTCAGGGTCTGAGGTCTGAAAGGTTGGTTGGAGTCCGCCATTGGGAATGACGAAACGAACACGAAATTTTGGGAACAAAAATCTGGACAACGGAGCCCGAGGTGAGGTTTTTCGTCGGACCAGAATTTTGGTTTAAGTTTGCAGCAGTCATGAAGAGGTTCGAGCCTAGTGAATGCGGCCTCTTGCTTCGAAGAACAGTGGCGGGGAAGTTAGGTTCCGGCCCCGAATTTCATGGTTTCAATTATCGATTTTCCCACTTCCAATTTGTGGGTTTCTTGGTCGGGGTACTACCTTACAAAATTTTAGTTCATTTCACCATTTTTTACCTGATTTAAACCATGATTTTGAGGAAAAAGAGACAAGGCATGCAGATAGCAAACATACCTTGAAACCCCAAAGAAGACTTCCACTGAATTCAACAGGAACAACGAAGCAGAGGTTCAGGCGCGGAGGCGGACATTGCTAGGGTGACGTTGTCTTTTTCAATTGCTTCTATCATGTGAAAATGATAGTTGAAAACTTTTTTATATAACCCCAGCATCATTAATATTCAATTAAATGCCTGGTATGGTGGCAAGTGAGGTAGCTGAGTTTAAATTCCAGGACGGCGATGGGAGGACAGGGGTCCGGTGACCGGGAAGACGTCGAGCCACGGCCATTTCAAAAATATGTCAAGTGAAATACAAATGGCGATGAGAGCTCCATGTTTCGGCATCTAGAAAGATGGAAGCTAGTGGTCATTTGGAACGGCAAAGTCCAAAGGGAAACCTAAGAAGGGAAATCCGGAAGGTCGGTCCCGACGGGCTGTAAAGACTTCACACAGCTATCGTTTGGAACGGCGGAACCGGAATGGAAATCTGAGAGGGGAAACCCGAGGGTTAGAGCCCGAAGGACACCACAGATGTCAGAAAGGCCGATAGACAAGGGAAACCCGAAATGGCTTAAGATTTAGCATTTTTCAAGGGGGACAATTTGGCCAAACTTAAAATGTGAATTTTGAGAATATGTTGACCTTTTAGGGCACAAAAATGGGCACACAAAATAAGGCGAAGCAAAAAGGACCCGACAAGAAAAAGAGGGAGAGAGGGTCCCTGTTCTGAATGGGGCATGTGTGCAATAGGCACAACAAGTCTATTGTTAGAACTGCTAGTATAGTCAAAAATTTAGCCCTTACCTTGCACACATCCCCTAGTTTTGCGATTCATTAAGATATACATGTAATTGATTTTCCACCACACTTTGCCATTTGCCTCTCAAGGGATTTTACAACCAAGTTGGGGGGTTCCTTGTCATCTGACTGGTCTCATCTATTTTTTAGAATGAGGTATGGTACAAAAGTAACCATAAAGTTTGAGCCTTTAGCCAAAGACCACATTGAACCATATGTTTTGAGCCATATAAACGCTAACCTCTACATCACTCCTGTACTGGAGGAGAAAACCATGACATCAGACCACAACACCCATGTAGAAAATATAAATCTAGATGAATGGGAAGCCAAGGATCATGAGCTTGATCCCTTCCAACATATAGATGAGGTAGGATTAGGGGTTTACATGATTCATGAACCTAATTCTGATATGCCTAATCTAATTAAAAGGGAAGTACAACTTGCAGGGCAGGAAAATGAACTTTGGAAACTTTATTTTGATGGTTCAAGCAATAGTGTAGGGCTGGTGGCGGGGCCATGCTGATTTCACCAAAGGGAGAAAAATATTATTCTGCTTTTAGATTTACATTCAACTATACAAACAATACAGCTGAATATGAAGCACTTGTACATGGCCTAGAATGGGCCCGAAAAAGAGGTATTAAATGTTTGTGTGTTTATGGTGATTCTGAGTTAATAGTAAATCAGGTCAGAAATATAAATGCTACAAAAAATCACTTGCTTAAGAAATATAAGCATGTGTATGGGATTTAATGGAAGATCTTGATGGTTTTAATATCTATTCAATTCCTAGAAATGAAAATAAGCATGTAGATAGGCTTACTGCTATAGGGGCTCAGTTTGATATTCCAAACGAAATTCATAGAGTAGAGGTGCATCAATATGTAAAGATAGTCATTAGACCTTTTGTTCCTGACAATAATGTGAGTTGGCAGGTTTTTGATAGTGATGAGCAAATTGTAAATTTTTTAATTGCTGAAGCTGAGTTTGCAGATGGAAACCAGCAAAAGTGGCAACAGCAGTGTGACAATCAGATTATACAGTTGAGGACCAACAATATGCCAAGGGGTTTGGTGACCTTGGAATCTGTGTTCAACTTAGATGACCAGATGAGGAGAGACAAGTGCAGCCTGACTGTTAAATAGGAACACTATGAAGCAGTAAAAATCTTCAAAGGCAAGCTTCTCAAGCTAGGAAAGGTATGTAATAAAGAGGAACAACAAGAGTTTATTATGTTATGTCAGAAATTTAGTGATATTTTTTCTTGGGAGTATAAGGTTCTGAAAGGGTTTGACCCAGAACTAGCCCAACATACTATTGAATTAGAGCCTGTTGCAATGCCAGTAAGGTAGAAACAGAGGCCTCTTAATCCCAAATGAGAACACCTTATGAAAGTCAAGCTGAATAAATTAGTTGAAAGTGGCATTATTTTTCCCATCAAGCATACTTCTTGGGTGTCAAACCTAGGTCTAGTTAGGAAGAAAAGTGGGGAGATCAAATTATGTTTTGATTTCTGAGATTTAAATAGAGCGTCACTAAAAGACCACTACCCACTCCCTTCCATGGAGAAAATTTTGCAAGTGGTTTCCGGTTCTGACAGATTTTCTTTGCTAGATGGTTACTCAGGTTATAACCATATTCTGGTAAAACAAAAAGATCAATTCAAAACAAAATTCATGACTAAGTGGGGCACAATGTCCTACAAAAGGATGCCTTTCGACTTATCCAACGCTGGGCAACTTTTCAACGAGTGATGGATATGGCTTTTCATGACCTCATGAACAAGATCGTTCTGGTATATTTAGATGATATTACTATTTTTTCCAGAAAATGCTTAGAACATATTTTTTAGAGATGCAGGGAGTTCAGAGTGTCTCTCAATCTGAAGAAGTGTATATTTTATGTACACGAAGGAAAACTCCTTGGGCACATTGTTTCGAAGCAGGGTATTTCCATAGATTTTGAAAGAATCTCTGCAATTCTTGAATTACCATTTCCAGCTCACAAGAAATGCTTGCAAAGCTTTCTTGGAAGAATAAATTTTGTGAGGAGGTTCATACCAAATATCACAGCTTTGTTGCAACCTCTCACTCTTATGCTTAAAAATAATATGCCTTTCGCTTGGACCAAGGAAGGTAAAAGAAGATTTGATCAAATCAAAGAAGCTCTCGTAGCTGCCCCTACCCTCATTAATCCAAATTACGACAGAGATTTCATTCTTTATGCATTTGGAGGGGTTGATACTATTTCTGCTATGCTTTGCCAGCAGAACGATGAAGGTTTGGAGCAACCTGTAGCTTTTTTCAGCTAGGTACTACATGATTATGAGGTAAAGTATTCCTTTGTCAAGAAGCATGTGTTTTTTGTTGTAAGAAGTTTAAAAAAGTTCAGACATATGGTGTTGAACAACAAGATTCATTTGTTGGTTGCGCATTCAACTGTTAAAGATTTCTTGCTGAACCATGAAATTAATGATAAGTGTGCTGGTTGGATAACCAAGGTCATGAAGTTTGACATAGATATTAAAATAACCAAGCTCATCAGAGGTAAGGGTTTGTGTGAATGGATTACAGAAAACACAGCGGGCAGCAGCTTAGAAGAGACTGAGAAGATTGGTACAGTGCTAAACAATGATGATGCAACTATTGTTCCAGTTCCTGCTGCTACCTGGGTGCAGTAAATAATGCTTTATTTGCAAACTGGCAAGTGTTTTGAGGGTCTAGACAGAGAGAAAAGGAGGTATTAAAGATTACAGTCTATCCCTTTTCCAATTATTGATGGCATTCTATATAGAAGATATTTTCAAGGTGTTTTATTAAGATGCATTGAACTTGGCCGATTTGATAAGCTTTTAGCAGAATTTCATAATGGGCCTTTAGGAGGCCACTTTGCTGCAAGAATAACAACTCTAAAAATTATGCGGGCTGGTTATTATTGGCCACATTTGTTCAAAGATTCCATTGCTTGGGTCCAAAAATGTGAAAAGTGTGCTCTGTTTTTAGGAAAATAGAAGCTTGCAGTGTTACCTCTGCATCCGATTCAAGTGGAGCAGCCCTTTGCTAAGTGGGGCTTAGATTTTATTGGGCCAATCAACCTGCCTTCAAGTGTGGGTCACAAGTGGATACTTACCGCCATAAATTATTTTACTAAATGGACTGAGGCAGTTGCTTTGAAAGAAGCAAATGGGACTTTTGTGTTCAATTTTTATCAAGACTTAGTGTTAAGATTTGGTACTCCAGATTCAATAATTTATGACAATGGTTTTCCCTTCATTGGTTTAATAATTTCTGATTGGTTAGTTAGAAATAACATTTATTTGAATACATCTTCTAACTACTATCCGTAGGGAAATGGGTAGGTAAAATCTACAAATAAGAATTTGATCCAGATAATCAAGAAGATTGTCGAGGAATATCAATGAACATGGCCTAAAAAGCTTAAGTTAGCTCTTTGGGCTGATAGAGTGGCTCCTAAAAGAGCCACTGGTTGTTCTCCTTATGTACTTGCTTATGGAAAAGAAGCTAAGTTACCCATTTCTATTCAATTGTTGACTTTGACTTACGTAAAAGAGTTGGATTTACTGAATGAGCAGCCTCTTGAAGTGAGGTTCGCATAGCTGGTAGAGCTTGAGGAAACTAGAAAGGAAGCTTTAAAATAGCTTGAAATACATCAAGCTCAGATGAATATCTCTTTTGATAATAAGGCAGGACCATGGGAATTCATCATTGGTGATCTGGTCTTCAAATGGAATGAATACAAGAGCAGATCTAGATGACATTCCAAGTTTGATGTAATTTGGGATGGGCCTTATGTGATCATGGAGTGCAAGGAACACAACGCTTTCCAACTTTCAAAGCTAATGGGAGAGGTGATGTATGTCCCAGTTAATGGGATCCACCTCAAGCATTACATCTGAGATAAGTTC
Organism: Sequoiadendron giganteum; assembly: GCA_007115665.2. Classification (NCBI taxonomy): domain Eukaryota; kingdom Viridiplantae; phylum Streptophyta; class Pinopsida; order Cupressales; family Cupressaceae; genus Sequoiadendron; species Sequoiadendron giganteum. Next base: position 356,713,443 of record CM021107.1, read on the forward strand.
TATCTTGTAAATAAATAGAGTAGTTGTTACAAATAAGTGTGTTACGCACATTTATTTTCAGTAGTTTTCTTTCCCTAAGCGCTGTTGCACATTGTTTTATTGGCCATCAGGGCCTGTTAGTTTGCTTTCAACATTGTTTCGTTTTGTTTTGTTGTTGTTTTGGAGTTATTGTTTTAGTTTTCTGAGTTTCATGGAGGGGCAGTTTTGACTCCACACCCAATGGAGTTTTCAAAGGCAACTGATCTATGCTTAGTTGGCAAGCATCTAGTAGAAATCGCCAAAATGTTACCAATTTTTTGCTACAGCTCAAATGGTGGAGCTGATTTAAATAGTGTTATATTTTAAAGTGAAAATGCAGTTATTTCTCAATATGCTTGAGTGTTGTTTCACACTTCATTTTATTTCATCAAGTGATATTTGTGCAGGTGTTTTGAGAAACTAAGATTCGAAGTATCATTCATGTTTTGCATAAACCAAATGGAATACAAAACTAAGTGTACAAATGATAAAGCAAAATGCTTTCATTTATTTCATGAAGTGATACATTTTTTACATAATTCATTTGATTGCGAGAATACAAATGCTGGTACAATCTTACATTTTAATGCTTTTCTTTCATAATGGAAATGAAAGAACAAAATTAAACATCCACACAAGTCGTGGTTTATGTCATTTCCATTCATAACAAGAAAGGAAATATACAGCTAGAAATAAAAAGCAGATAACATTAGACATATCCTTCATTGCCTGAGTTGGTCTTCAATTGGTTTCTAGAAGCTGGCTCCTTTCTGTTTCCGCTCCTGAATGCTTCCACTCCCGAATATACCTGCAAGAGTTTGAGAAGGGTGTCAATTAAGAGCTCAGGATATGAATAACACTACATGTCATACTAACAGAGATATATTTCAATCCTTACAGTGCAGAGAAACAACTAATGGAAAAAGCAGAAGCATGAACTGAAAAAGAGAGAAAACATCATCATTCTTTGTTTTTCTGCTAACACTATTTGTTTCCTTGTGTAGGTATAGGGAAAGCCATGTAGTTGTTTATCTTTTGAATACCAAGCATGTGGGGAAAAATGGGCTCCCACAAGGGTAGAGCCCGACATGCTGCCCTTATATGTTACAAGAGTGCCAGATGGAAGAATGCAATAGGAATTTGAGGTGTTATGTTGCTTATCTATCAAGTTATTTATTGTCCTCCATCAGAATCAATGGAGATGTCTTTTACACAAGGCAGTTTGTGTTTCATTCGAGGAGAGCATATTTTTACATAGTGCAAAGTTATGAAAGTTATGCCTTGACAGGTAAGGAAACGAACTAGAAAGTAAATGGAGTGTGCATAGGAATTTTAAAAAAATACCCAGATGTGTTTTATAGATCTTAGATGTTGTTAATCAGATGAGATGAAAGGTTCCAAACAAAATACAGTAGGTTGGAAGTGCAGGAAGCGGTGTGAGAGTTTTAATGCAAAACACATTTTCTTCAAAAAATCAATTACCCACATTCAGACTGTTGAATACAAATGCGGATTTATTATGGTTTCCTAAAATACCCTTGTGAGCATTTGTTTTAAAATACAAATTCTACAATTTCAAGCAATGTTACCCATTTTGGGGTTTTAACAAAATACAGAAATGGAAGGATTCTCTCAAGGTTTTTAAAAACCCATATACAAAATTTTACTCATTTTCTTCATATAAAGAGATACCCACATGGGGTTTCATAAGGAATGTAGATTTTCCATGGTTTTTCAGAATACCCATATGGGGGTTTTGAAAATAAAATACATATAGTTCATTTTCTAGGCTACCCACATGGGTTTTTACAATTTAAAATAAAACTGCTTGAGATGCATCATGGGTCGAGCCCAGTAGAGAGTTTCAGTTACTATTTCATCAAATAAGGAGAGCCATTTCGAGTTTTCTGCATAGAAGATCAAAATCTAAGCACAAAGAATCAGGAAAATGAGTGTACAAATGCAGATTTTTGATTAAAATACAGAGCCAAGCATTCATGGCATGACCAGTCCATGGGTCTGCATTTCTTTTTAAGAGAACATTAGTCATTCATGTGCACTTTCGAGCTTTTGAGGGTCTTTTTATGTAAAGACAAATACAGAGAAACAATGGAAGAGGAACAACTTACCTTATGATGGTTGTACAAGAACACTTAAAGCCATGCCCAAGCTCATTTGGAGCTCACAATGCATGGCTCGATCCCTCCCATGTTGCCCAAGGTGGAGTTAAGAAAGCACAGAGATAAATAATACAAGAAAATCAGAGATGAGTAAAGGAGAAGTCGCGGCCTTAAGAGGCTATTCTTGTTTTTAAAACAATGGAGAGAGCTCACAATGCAAAGAAATAAACTCAACATTCTTGCATGAAGGGATTCGACTGTTTGAAGACATGGAGCTAAAGTTTCCAAAGCATTCCAAGCTGCAAGATCAAGCTCATGCATGGTGGCACCTTCTTTCCCAGGCAGAGCCAAAATCTCCATTTGCAAATGATGTGAAATGTTAGGGTATTCCTTGTTTTTATTCTTTAGGGTTTCTCAAATCCCTAAGTCAACTTTAGGGTGTTTGTTTAAGTTTAGAATTTTTATTAATGCCAAAGTAATATTCCTATGATGGCCAACTCATATAGTCTAAGACATTCATTCTATGTTATACCTTGGTGAAGGCTTCATGCCTTATTTTCATTGTTGATTAATTTTCTAGAAATTAATTGAAAATGTTGCCTTAGTACTATTTATCAAATATATTTTATAGAGTAAATAGGTCTTGGAGATATGCCTTAGGATTAAGAGTTAAGACCTGGGTTTTATTTTAATTGTTTTTAGAGAAAACAATTAAAAATGTAATAAGGAGTATCATATTTTTATGATTTTTTATAGGAAAAAGCAAACTTTGTAAAGGGAGATATAAGCTATTGTTTGCAAAATATTTTTGAAATCTTTAATTGGAAAAACAGAATAATTATAAAACTGCATGTTGTAAAGCAAAAGCAAAGCAATAATTTATAAATTGTTTTGTTTTCTTGCTATTTTTAGCAGTTGAGCATTGACTTTTCTTCTTGGTCGGAATTGAGTTTTCAGTTGGAGAGATAAGGTGTTTTCCTTGCTTTAAAAGCAATTTTTTCCTATTTTTAGAAGCTTGACAGTTTGTCTATGCAAAAAGTGAGACTTTCCACTTTTGTGCTGACTTGTTGAACAATTTTTGGGACCTTTTCCTTGAGCTTTTTTCAAGAGCTCGAATTAGGGTTTGAGACATATATCTTTGAAGAAAACTTAGGGTTTGTTAGTTCAGTTATGTTTTCTTGCTCTTACACATTTTTGAGCTTGTAAAGCCTTTTTGTACTCAATTGAGATTTTTTTGGGCATACTTCTACAATTGAATCAAAAACATCATTCCTACCTATCATTTTGTGTGTCTATTTGCAGTTTCAGTTTGATGTTATCTTGTGACTTTTTTTTAAGGAGTCCTTGTTATGTCCTAAGGTTGTAGTTTTGATGCAGAAAATTTCAAGGATACAGGTTGCATGTCGTATTTTAAAACAGATCTTCATGCAAAATATTTATGTAAAATTGTTCCCGAGACGTTGTGAGATTGTGTTGGTTTTTGAGCACTGTTTCTGAGGAAAATCTAGAATAATCATTAGTTCACCATCAAATATTGAAAATCATTTCAAAGTCATAGGTTTTAATATTTTGTTACTCTCTATCTTTTTCCCAAGAAAGACTTTTAGAATAGGATCATCATACAAAGAACCAGCTCACTTTGGAGATTCTATTTCTTATAGACCACCCACATCTGGAAAGAGTTTCCATGTTGCAATAGATAGTCTAATTTTTTGCAAATCTGACGGGGTGCATATCTGATTGCTAACACTCACTTCTAGAGCTTTCAAAATGGAGAATGTGGACAAAAACTGAATGCTGACTTAAGAGAGTTTGCTCGAAGGAAGAATGTCAAACTTTCTAAAGGGACCAATAAGTAGTGGGTTGAGGGGAATGATGAGCCAAGTTTTTGGCATATTTTAGACTATGCTTTTAGTATCTTTTACATCTTTTATTATGCTAAGACGGACATTAAGTAGTAATTATGGAAGTAATACATAGACTTTATGCTTAATATAAAAAGTTTATTATGATAAGTCTTTCCATGATTATTGCTTAAATGTTTTATTAGTTTGATGGAAGATGTGTGCCTTTTGACTTTTTGTGATGAAATGTCTTTCCTATAGCCACTACTGTTAACCTTCCTGCAGACATATGCAAAATATTGTTTGATTGAAATCAATACCTAATGAATGTATGAATGAGATAATGGATCATTTAATGAGTTGAATGTGTTGAGTTGACCCTTTGCCGCAAGAGTAGTTGTTAGTTATTGTAGGTACCAAGTCTTAAGGAGAAGATTTAGCCTCCACTAGATCGTTGCAGGACTGATTCAAAGCAGACCGATTCAGCAACAAGAAATGAGGAGAAAATTGATAATTCATCCGCCATGCAAGGGAACCGTTCCAGAAATCCAATAGAGGTGTCTTGATGACACACAAATCTAGGATAGTGATGCATTAATTCTGTCAAACTGATTTGACTCAGTTCTCCCTCTTGTGTCCACTTCTTCAATGTAAATGTCATGACGTAATAAAGATTTCCCATTTTATGAGGGAAAGGTTAGTTAGTTGTTAGGTTTCAATTTTGAATAAATAGCTCGTTCTCCTTCAGAGAAAGGGCTAGAATTTTATTGTTGTAATAGCTTAGTTTTTGAGTAATACAATTGCAAATTGCAAGTTGTGAGCAATGTACTTATTAGTTTTAGTTCAATAAAAGTATTTCATGGAGTTTATAGTTTAATTTGTTGTGTACTTGAGACACTACCTAAGGGGGCCCACTTAGGGACATTGTCTACCTTTTCCATTTCTGCAATTAGAGTATCTGTATTTCATTTTCATAGAACTTCAGCGTGACTGTTCCTACAGCTAGCAAAATTACAAAGTTGTCAACTGTTCCTGCAACCACTAGGGACAAAGTAGTTCATGTCTTCAAAATTGGATTTAGTTTTCATTTTAAGGAGACTTATATTAGCTAAAGTTTATTTCCAGCAATTTCAATTCTAGCATGGTATTTTCAAGGAAGAATACATGTCTGAAATAGGTTGTTAGTGCATATACTGTGCAGGCCCATTTCAAGTCTAACATCCCTAAGTTGACAATTAAATGATGTCCTTAATAGATTATGACTGCCAATCATGATGTTTAATCCCTGAGTAGAGGAATATATGTTCCTATTTATCAACCTATTTATGGACACTACAATCCTCTAGATGATTTTTAGTTACATTCCCATTTTCAACATAAGGGGAGATTTCCTTTCACCATTTTTTCTATAAATCTAACTTGATAAAGTCTTTACTGAGGGATTCACCAGTCATGGCTTCTAGGAACAAAACAAACCCTATAGAAATGTCCTCAAGATCTTTCTCAATTTTTATAAATTCTTCCAAAAAATTATCCATGACTTCTCTCCTAAACTTAAAGGCCTTGAGCCATTCTTTAGGCTTCTCAATATTCTCTACTATGATAATTTTCTCTTCAATTATCACTTCTTTTGGGATTTCCATCAACACATTCAACATCACTATTGATTTATCATCTGTGGCCCTACACTTAGCTACAATCTTTTAAACTTTATCCAAGGAGACTGAAGATTTTTCATACAATTGTATAATTTTTGAAATGAAGGGAATTCCCTTATCATAAATTCTAGACACACAAATTTGTGCCACCTATGCAAATGATTCCATCCTCTCTAATTCACTTATGGATTCTTTATAAATAATTCTAGGTTGTGTAGAAGAACCAACTTCGATTCTAAGTGGCTTCACCAAGTGTTTGATATACCTCTGCAATTCATCCACTTGTTTCTACAATTTTTCCTTCGCTTGAAATTCCTTTTCTAACCTTTGCAAGATGAAATCCATAGATCCTCGAAGGTCTTTTGCTTCTTGTTTCTTTGTAGAAGGCCCCAAATTAATAGTTAGTATGTTGTACTCTTCTGGAGTAATTTCCTCATTTTTCTCCATAACAGGGGTGGCAATGTGCAACACCCTATTATTTGAATTATCCTTAACAATGCGAGAAATTACCCAAGCCTTCTTCTTTTCCTCAAGCTTATTTAAAATAATCAAAAATTCATCCCAATTGGGAACTACCCCTTCAATAATTAGTTTTGGATTTTGGCTCTCCTCGAGCTAGTCTAGAGTTGTTGACACTTCAAATTTTATATCGAGTTCTTGATCACTTGATTCTTCTCAAAGGTTTTCCCCTTTATTTATCTCTATATCTTGGGGCTATTCTCCTTCATTATTTGCATTTTCTTCCCCCTTATGCACTTGTTACTAGATTTTACTTACAACTCAATCACGTAGAGCTTGTTGATTTTAAACTGAGAAAATGAGGTACATTTTATTAATTTTCCTTCATTACATTCAAATGTATAAAAGAAACAATCTAGAAAAGATTACAATTACATATTACAATATTCATACACATGCATGTAATAGAAGAAAGATTTTGATTCTTTCAGAAATAAATAATCTTTATTGAATGTATAAGTGTACATTGTCGCATACAAGCCATGAGACTAACCTTTTCTTATTCAATACAAATTATGAAAAACTCATACATGAATAAGTAAAGAAAAACAATGAATGTGCATAGAAGGAAAGTAACCAGCCATTTCCTATGAATGACTAGTCTTGACTGGTGTTGCATCATCCTATTACTGTCATGAGCTTCATCTACTTCCTCTAGCTCCTTTCTGCTCTTATTCCTGCAACTGATAGTAAGAAATGGTGTTAGAGTATACTCTAAGCAATGACTGATTACAAACATTGCATACACATTCACCCTATGCATGTATAAACCATTCATAATGTGTATTAAAAAATCTATAGGTGTCCCAAAAAGCCATCTAGGTCATCATACATACCCAAAACATGCATTTGTTTTCTAACATGTTTGCTTCATGTGCAGATATAGGTGTTATCAAGATGTTTTTTATTTATTTCATATTGGCAAGTGGAGTGAAATGTGGCTCCCACGAGGGTTGAGCTTGGCTTGCCAAGCGGTGTGAATCTATTTTGTAATGGTGAGCTCATTTGAGCTTATTTGAAAGGAAAAGGCAATCATGGAAGCCATCTACAGATATGTAAGGATGCATACAATATTATTGTATCAAAATAGATTGAAAAGTACAGTATGAACACATTTATGTAATGCCATCATGTTTATGAAAGGGAAAGAATTATAAGGTGATATCAGAAGCAATCATGAGCTTTAGGACATCATGATATAGATTGAATTAAAGTAAATGATAGCTCCATAATATAGAAGGGACAACATGACAATTTCTTGAGAGATACTATCACTTTATAGCTATTAAATGATGGAGTGGAGAATATGACATGATTTGTGTGCATGTCATAATTTTACCTTTTGTGCTTGATACAAAGAATTCAATTCATTATGGAAGCAAGTCATAGAGAGTGTTAAAGAGCCATAATAGTGACCTTCACGGTATGATGAAGATCTAAGAGAAAAAGTACCATGGAAAGCATTTCCAAGGAATCAAGAGTTGACTATAACTCTTTGTGGCAATACAAAATTTCAAGGTGCAGCTATAGGAAAATTCAGTAATGCTTAGTGCTTATGCTTAGCTTTAAAGACAACATTAACACGTTGATGAAACATAAATGCCATAATCACTTTGCATTATTAAAGGACACTGTTTCTTTATCACAGAGTATTGTAACTAAAGACAAACTCAATCACGGAGACCTCTTTTTTATTTTGTTTTAAGTGGTCTCATTAGCTTATGAGGACAGTCATTTAATAAAATGATCAAGACTATGACAAGATATGCAGAAAACCAATGACAGTTGATGATCAAAGAAAAGATAAGACCAGAGGTCGATCTTGGAGCATACTCAAATAATGGTCATACTAATACTTTTCAAAAATCTTATGTCAATTAGGTGTGCAACATAAGAGCATGAAGGTACACACTCTAAAGAGCAGATGGCGGAGAAGGAAATAAAAACAAAATGATAAATCTCTAGAGGTAAATTTGATGCAAAATGAATAAGAGGATATGAAACAACATGTTCCTTTCATTCAAAATAGATTGAAAAGCACAACATTACAATGTACCATCATTAATAAGTCACGAGCCATAATTGATGAGAGGATAATGCCATCTATGACCATGGCAACCATTAATTTTCAAAGGAATAGTCAAGAAAGAGTTTTTGCTAAGCAGAGTTGAGGTGAGTAATAGCGAGGTTTTTCAAGGGTTAGAACCACATAAAATTTTTGCATCTATTCATGAATACTGCTATGAGAAATTTGGGAAAAAGTATTCATATATTTCAAAGATGGGACAGTAGATCACAATGGAAGGAGAATTACATGGAAAAATAAACAATAATTTGTGTTTGATGGTCATGGAACCCTTGGCCCAATGAGGGTTTTTCCGAAAGAACAGAGAAAAAAAAATCTACGGGAAGATTAGGCCCATGCCCTGAGCTCTATACTTTTCCTTGAAGAGATATATCATGAGAACTAATAATAGAGGTCTTGCAAGATACAAGTCCATGGAGAGTTAAAAGATGGAAATAACAGTCATCATAAATAGTGAACAGACTCAAGAAACAAACCAAGAATAATGCAGCCATAGAATCCTACCTTGTAGTGATAGTCAATATGCAGAATCAATAAGCTTTAAGAGTAACTTGAGGAATAGGTGTAAAGTCATGTCATATAAGTGCAGGAGGAAAAAAAATACAGTCATTATCACGCTCATTTTGAGCTTTTCTCAACAACATCAAAAAGGGATACATAGAATCGAAAGATGGAGATCTTACCCAACATGCTATGAAGGAAGAACTTTTGAAATACCTTGTTTCTTCATAATATCGACCTCAAAATGCAAGAGGATGACAAACACAAAATGCATCAGAAAATATAGGAGGTCACAACCATACTTGAAAATGTTTGAAATATGCACACAACCATGGAATAGGATGCCAATAGAGATTTCATAGAAGTTGCAGAGGGATAAATAAACATAAAACCTTGGTGTGTTTTCTCTTCCAAAAAAAGGTTTATTTGAATAGAGGGTGAAAACCAATGCAAAATTTTAGAATGTAAATCACACAGGAGAGCAAAATTTTCAGTTTTTCTTCATTTTTGAGCTCAAAGCGAGTTTTATCTACAGGAAGTAAGATCAAATCCAAAAGAAATGGATAAAACAACAATGAAATCTATAGAATATGGAAGCCTTATATAGAGCAAGAGAAAGGAGCTTGTTTTTACAAGTATATATTCAAGTTTCTAAAAATTGAAAAAGGAAAATAGTTTCATGCATGATTAAAGAGACTCACAACCATGGCATAGAATGAAAGAAGAATTCAAGAAATTATACTCACAAGGGGTGGCCTGAGCTCAGCCTTGTATTTTTCCTCAAAACTGCAGGGTTTTAACTTTAGAAAAGCCTCTGTGTATTTTCCAAAATCCTCCATGAGATAACCTTTAGAAGCAAGAACCCCATGAAAGCTCATCGATATAGGGAAAACTAGAAAGGAATCACCTTTGAAATCTCCATGAAACCCTAAGGATGGTAGCGTAGAAGTTTCTTTCAAAGGGCTCAATGCAAATGAAATGGAAAAGGCTTTCTTTTCCTTGTTTTGTTCCCTAAGGTTTGATACCCTAAATGAGGTTGATAGGAGAAAGGTGTATTTTTCACCTTTGATTTAAAAAATGAAATGCCAATTAATGTATGACCCACAACCACATTGGAGTAGTATTTCCTTAGGAAAAATGTTCATGCCTTGTGATTTGGTTGACTTGTGATATGTTTGTTGAATGTGAGTGCCACATCATACCTTTGGTGGAGTCCTTGTAACACATGTATGCCACCTCACCTTGGATATGAGATCCTTATTTCTCGTATGTGCTTTTGAAATTATTGACTGAGTTTTATTTGCATATGTGTCTATTGTAAAACAAATGACTTTAAGGTGCAATTATAAGCCTTAAGTCATATTTTTATTCTTTAATGCAAATAATGGAGGCTTTCAACATTCGGTTAAGGTGAGAAATGCTTTGAATTATGACATGGAGAGTATCTAGGGGAGTTGAGAGTAGTTTTCCAACATGTGCCTAAGATATAGGAGTTTGTTTTAACCTTTTTGAAGGCATATTTGACCCAGTTTGGAGTATTTTTAGGGGATTTTATGGTGGACTTGGTCAGTTTTGACCTTTTCACTCATTTGAAGCTCTTTTGGAGGAGATATAGGCCCTATATTTTAGGCATCTTGGTTGCATCCGACCCATGAGGTTTCTAGAACCTATTTTGGTGAAGCTTGGCTACTTAGTACCTTTTGCTACTCATTATTGAGTTAGTTCTTGATTATGCAGCTTTTAGACATTGTGACTTTTACGGTCCTATGTGACTGTTTTGGCATATTTTTGTAACTCTTGATATATGGAATATAGTGGATACCTTTTCCGTTTCTGGTGATCAACTCTTACGTTTTTGTTCTCACAATTTAGTGTATGTTTATGATTGATCAAATTGTATATGAGAATTATCCAATTTCCTAACAATTTTGTCTCATGTGTTATACCTTCTATGTGATTAGTGTGGTTATTCAGGTTATTGACTGTGTTCTAAAATTACATGCTTCTTTATAATTGTGAAGTATTTCTTCCTTTTATAAGTCAAGGTATTTATCCTATCAGTAAAATATTTATGCATGAACACACTGTAACAAGTCAAGTAAAATTAGTTTTTACCAGTTTTCAGTGGAGTGTAAGGTTTTGATTCCCATTGTCTCTTATAAGTTGGTGTATCACTCATGTTTTTTTTATTTTCAGCATTTTATTTTTAACAAATCTTTCTCCCTTTTCCCCTCAAGAATCAGTAGTATAGATGATAACCAGCTAGGAAGTTGACCTTCTCCAAAGGTTGACCTCTTCTTACAAGCAGTCCCACAACTTTAGAGGTCTTCCCATGTTTTCTCTGAAAAGCTAAGTCATGCAACTTAACTTGTCAAATCTTGTAGCTTAGCTAGGATGAAATTTTAGTAGATAACAATTTTGGCACACCCGGTGGGACACGTTCTTCATCATTTTTGTTGGTTTGGTATGCAACCAACAAGTTTCAAACCTTACAGAGGTTTTACTTGCATATCTGGCGACTCCATTAAAGTGAAGGGACAACAAAGCCAGTGTTGTTACAACACGTGAGAAAATTACAAACCAAGAGTGCTAAGAACTTTAAATTTTTGCATCTGTCACCACCCAGAAGACTAGGACAGCAAAAAGAACCCCTCCATTGAAGAGATTTTAGTCTACACCACCTGGTGTTAGGCCAGAGTCAGTATTTTCACCACTAATGAGGAGAGTTAGACCATATAAGAAGCAGAGTGATACTCTTTCTGCTTCACCGAGCCTCAGAGAAGCAAGATCACCTTCAAATAGCCCAACCACATTTGTTGCATTTTCATTTTTAAATTTTTTAGTTTCTACAGGTTTAATTTTTGTTGTTCAGACTCCAATTAATCCACCTCAGCCACCTTCGATGGCAATAGATCAACCTTTTGTGCCATTTACTGGATGCAGTCAATTAAACTTGGCACATCACAATGATATACCAATGGCTTCCCTCAAAAGCTTTCCAAATTTCACTAGGGAGGATCAGACTACCTCAATCGAGCACATACGAGATGTTGCTTCATTATGTGAAGTTCACCACATAACTCATGAGGACATAGTTGTTAGGCTACTTGCTACATCGTTTAAGGGAAAAGTGTTGTAGTGGTATAGGGGTGTGGTAGTTGGCACCATTACTACCTGGGATGACTTTGGAGATAATATGCATAAGCAGTTTAAAGACAAATCATACATGTCCCTGGTGGAGCAGTTAACAACCATAAAAAAGAGCTCCTCAGGAGAAAATGATGGACTTCAACTTTCATTTTCAGAGGACTTGGTTCAAGATACCTAAAATAGTAAGACCTACTCCTGACTATGCTTTCCTGTACTATCTTAGAGCTATAAACAGTGGCATATCAATCATGATACAGTCAATGGGAGGAGTGTCTTTAGCTAGTGTGTATGAGGTAGCAATCAGAGCTGAAAACAGCCTAATACAAGCTAGTAAGCTTGCTTCTAGGCCACCAATGCCTATCTTCCCAGATATTCACTCGAATATTCCTAAGAAAATTCTTCCTTTTACACCTTTGCCAGTTGTACCAATAGTACCAATTTCTATTCCATTTGCAGTCACTCAGGAAGCTATTGTTCCAGGCTCATCACAAGAGCTATAGGAGATCAAAAGTTTGCTTCAGACTTTTGGTAACAAATTGGTAAATTTGGAGAAGCAGCAATCTTACAAACCACCTTATCAACAGGAGAATCAAGGTCAACAACAATAGTACCAAGGCAATAGGCAGCCTTATCAGGGTAACTACCAAGGCCCAAGACAAAATGTTAACACAAGGCCTTTTCAGGCATATGCACCAACACCTATTAGTGTAGCTAGGGACCTTGTTCCTATTCATAACAACTTGGCAATAGACTATGAGTGGTTTTATCCTTGCAACCAACCTCACAGTCAAGCCACCTGTTCCAATGGACTCATTAATCTAGAATTAATGGTGTAGAGTGTTTTAGGCTCGTAGTAGAACATACATAATGATGAAGCTCCACAACAGTAGGAGCAGCCTACAAATGATGCTACTTTGCTAAACTAGTAGGGAGAGGAATTCTATGGAGTCAATGCAGATGATCCAACTGCAACAAACACAACAGAAAAGAAAAGAGCTCTTGGTTTTGAGAAAACAATAGACAAAGGGAAAGTTGAAGCTGCTGAACCATCCACATCACAAGTGCCTTGCATCTTGCAGAGGAATTCTCAAGGAGCTACCAAGGAGCAGCTACACTTGCAAGCTGATCTTGCTGGTGTGAGGACCCATCAAAAGGTAAGCTCGGTTGTGCCTTTTAATATAATTGATAATATGAAAAAGATGAACATAACAATGTTTATGTGGGATTCATTAGCTATTCCAGGCCAGAAGGACATGTTATAGTCAGCTTTATCAAATATAAAGGTGACTGATGAGCCATCAATAGGTCAAGTTAGGACTATTTTGACAAATACACCTTAGGATAGAAAACAACAACCCAACAATGAAGCGGGTAAAGATGTTAAACCACCTATGTTTTATGTTTCTTTGATCATAAATGGTAAATCAGTCCACAATTGTATGGTAGATAGTGGAGCTAGTAGTTCTGTAATGTCGAAAAAAGTTGTTGATAGGCTAGGTATTAAGTATCAACCATTAGAGAAAGGAATTGTCCAGCTAGATGGAACCACCATTAATACCATAGGTGTTATCAAGGGTCTAAGCCTTACACTCCATGCTTTCCCAAATTTTTTAGTTCCCCAGGACATATGTGTCATAGATTTACTACCATTCTTTGCCTTGTGTCTCTCAAGAGACTTTAAAACCAAAATAGGAGGTTATGTGTTTGCTGACTAGTCACACATGTTGTTTCGAATGAGATATGGGACTAAGGTTACCATAAAATCTAAAAAATTGGCCAAGGACCATATAGAACCCTATAACCCAAGTATTATTAATGTTGTTCCAAATGTTGCAGACACGAACTGTGTTGTTTTTTATGACAACGAGCTTGTTGTTGTTGAAGAGCTGCAAGCTGAGATTGTTCCTGAGTCACTATTATATGAGTGGGCATCAGAGAATGTGGTAGACAACCCTGATGATCATATTTTAGATGTTGGTATGGGTATCTACGTGTTACATGAGCCTAATGCAGAGGTTCCCAACCTTGGAAAAAGTGCAGACCGGCTACTATTATAGCAGAATGAGCTTTGGGAGATGTTCTTTGATGGTTCTAGAAGTAAGAATGGAGCTAGAGGGGGTGCAATGCTTGTGTCCCCATAGGGTGACAAATATTTTTCTGCTTTCCATTTTGCTTTTGCCTGTTCTAACAATATTGATGAGTATGAAGGACTTATTCAAGGACTAGAATGGGTGAGAAAAAGAGGAGTGAACTATCTCAAAGTCTATGGACATAGTGAGTTGATAGTAAATTAGGTCAGAGGCTTGAGTGTTGCGAAGAATGATGCTTTGAAGTCCTACAAAAATAGAGTGTGGGACCTGATTGAATAATTTAATTCTTTTATCTTGGTTTCCATTTCGAGAAATCAAAACAAGCATGCAGATAGGCTTGCAACTGTTGGAGAACAGTTTGATATCCCCAATGACATCAAGAAGGAGAAACCACAACAATATGTGAAGGTTGTAGTCAGGCCATCAATTCCCGATAATAACATTCACTAGCAAGTGTTTGAAAGTGATGAGCAGATTTTGTCATTTCTGCTAGAAGAGGATCGATTCTCTATGGCTAACCAGGAAAAACTTAAGCAATAGTATGATGATCAAGTCATACAGCTAAGGAAAAATAAGCTACCCAAGGGACTTGTCACCTTGGATTCAATTTTTAGCACTGATAAAAGGGTAAAGCTGGTTTGCATATCAAAGAGGAACATTACGAAGAGCTGGATATTTTCAAAGGTAAGCTCCTTAAGATAGGAAAAATCTGTTCAACTAATGATAAGCAAGCTTTTGTTGCTTTATGTCAGGAATTTCATGATGTATTTGCATGGGAGTATTCTGATTTAAAGGGGTTTGATCCCCACATTTCCTAACATACTATTGAATTAGAACTTGATGCCAAGCCTATTAGACAAAAACAGAGGCCTTTGAACCCTAAGTTAGAACCTTTGATGATCAAAGAACTGACCAAACTAGTTGAGGGGGGTATCATCTTTCCTATTAAACATACCTCGTGGGTATCTAACCTTGTACCAGTTTGGAATAAAAATGGAGAGATAAGACTCTATGTGGACTTTAGGGATCTAAACAGAGCTTCTTTAAAAGACCATTACCCGCTACCCTCCATGGAGCAGATCCTGCAAGTAGTTGTCGGTTCTGAAATATTTTCTCTGTTAGATGGTTATTCTGGTTATAACTAGGTTTTGTTCAAAGAGGAAGACCAATTCAAAACTTCTCTTACAACCAAGTGGGGCACTATGGCCTATAATAGAATGCATTTTAGCTTATCTAATGTTGGTGCCACATTTTAGAGGGCCATGGATATGGCATTTCAAAGTTTAATCAATAAAATTGTTCTCATCTATCTAGATGATGTCACAATATTCTCTAAGAATGTTGATAAACATCTGTCACATTTGAAACAAGTGTTTGAGAGATGCAGGGAGTTTGGAATATCCCTCAATCCAAAAAGAGCATTTTTTTTATTCATCAAGGCAAGCTTCTTGGACACATAGTGTCAAAATAGGGGATTGCCATTGATCTTGAGAGAGTTAAAGCTATAATGGAGCTTCCATTACCCAATCATAAGAAGGGGCTGAAAATTTTCCTAGGTAGAATTAATTTTATAAGGAGGTTTATACCTGATGTTGCTAACCTTTTGCAACCTTTGACAGCCATGTTGAAGAAAAATGCAATTTTCAGTTGGACTAGAGAAGCCAGGTATAGTTTTGAAGCAATTAAGGAGACTTTAGCATCAGCTCTCACTCTAGTAAATCCATATTTCTCAAAGGACTTTACTCTATATTCTTTTGGTAGCTTAGGTTCAATTTTTTCTATGCTACTTCAAAAAAATAATGATGATTTAGAGTAGCTAATAGCCTTTTCAGTCAAGGTTTGGCTGACTATGAACAGAGATATACTTTTGTGGAGAAACATGTTCTTGCTGTGATCAAAAGCTTAAAGAAGTTTAAGCCTCTAGTTTCTAACAACAAGATTCATCTTATGGTTGCACACCCTAGTGTGAAAGAGTTTTTGCTGAGCAAAGACCTGAATGAGAAAAGAGTAGGGTGGATTACTAAAGTTATGGAATTTGACATTGATATTAAGATCACTAAACTTGTCAGAGGTAGAGGAATGTGTGAACAGTTGGCCTCAAGTCCTGAAGATGAGCATAAATCAGAAATAGAGGTTGTTCTAGTCAATGATAATGAGAATCAAAATGTTGCACCTATGTTAGATGCAAGTTGGGTTTAGGATATGACCCATTTTCTACAGATTGGTGAATGTCCACCAGATCTAGACAGAGCCAAGAGAAGATACTTCAAGTTGTAGTCTATTCCCTTTGTCTTGATTAACAATGTGCTTTTCAAGAAGGATCTTAATGGTGTTTTGTTGAGATGTGTTGATACTAATCAAACAGAAAGGTGCTTCATGAGTTCCATGATGGAACTATAGGGGGTCAATTTTCCCCAAGAACTACAACTTGGAAAATTATGAGAGTTAGCTATTACTGGCCTAGCTTGTTTAAGGATTCCCATGGTTGGGCCATAAATTGTGTAAAGTGCACTCTTTTTGTAGGAAAAGAGAGGTTTTCAGCTTTACCTTTGCAGCCTATTCAAGTAGAGCAGTCCTTCATAAGGTGGAGCATTGATTTCATTGGACCTATAAATCCACCTTCCAATGCTAGTCATAGGTGGGTACTTACAGCAACTGACTATTTTACATGGTGGACAAAATTAGTAGCTTTGAAAGAAGCTAATGAATCTTTTGTTCTGAGCTTTTATGAGGATATAGTCACCAAGTTTGGAGTTCCTGACTCCATCATTTCAGATAATTCTCTTGCATTTGTTAGATTAAGAGTTGCAGATTGGGTTGTCAAACATGGAATTCATTTGAATACCTCTTCCAACTATTACCTATAGGGTAATTTTTTAGCAGAAAGTACTGACAAGAATTTGATCAGGGTTATTAAAAGAACCATGGAGGAGAATCAGAGAGTTTGGCATACCACATTGAAATATGCTCTATGGGCAGATATAATAACTCCTAAGAGGTCAATTGGTAATTCACCTTTTTTAATAGTTTATGGTAAAGAGGCAAGATTGCCTTTATCTATAGAACTGTCAGCTCTTGACATTGTACATCAGCTAGAGATATTTGAAGAATGGGATCCAATGTATGTTAGATATGTTGAGCTCATGGAGCTTGAAGAGACAAGAGACAAGGCTGGAGAGTGAATCACTAGGTTTTTACAAAAAAAAATAAAAGTTGTCTCGATTAATTCGCCATGTAAACGATGTGTCATTGGAAATTATTCGCCAGTAGTTTATACCGTAATTAAAAATATTAATTATATTCACTAGTAATATTATATTCCTCTAATCAATTTTGGGGTAATATCGCCACTAATAATAAAATACTATTTAATTTTAGGGATACTTTAGTGGCTTAGCCTTGAATATGTATTTTATCTATTGCCATGGATTAGAGTTTTAATCGGATGGCTGTGAGTTGATTTCGCGACCTATATGCATGTGCCTTTTCAAAGGCTTGCTGAGGCCCAAAATTTGTTTTGGGCCGCTATCCTTGGAACCCGTGAGGGGGCGTTGCCCCCTTAACCCCGTCGGTGGCTGTCGTCCACAAGCCCCTACATCAATATTACAAAAAACAAAAATATATGAGGGAACTGCATCGATCAACTATGAAAATTTTTAAAGGAGAGATTAGCCATTGTAATTAATATTTTTAGTGATTATTCGCTAGGATTCGCCAGTGTTATTATTATTTTTACCAATTATTCATTAATATTCTCCGGGATTTTACAAAAAAAATTAATAATGTGTATAGATTCGCCAGGAAAATTAATACTTTTTCAAAAAAAAGGAAGGATTCACCAGGATTTTACACCTTCGCCGGGGGGGGTTTCTTAAATTTATCCCTGCATCTAATATTTTAAAAGAGACACCTTCTCCAGTCTCATCACTCTAATGAGGAGAGTAATCATGCCATTATATTCCACCTTGAAGTCATTTCTATGCAAAATCTTGGGAAACTTAGAGAAATGATATCTAGGCTTATCAATCCATATGGAATTCATGATTTTAAGGGCCTTCTTAGGGTTTTCAATGTAATTTTTTTTAACTATATCGATCTTAAACTTGACTAGCTTTAGGTGTGAAGGAATCCCAAAAGATTCAACCAAGGACTCCTCAATGATATTGGCCAATATCCTCCCTTGTGGGCCAATTATCATTCTTCTATTTGAATCATAATGTTTGGATAATTTCAACTATTAGTTCAAGGCATTGAACAGATGGAGGAAACCTTGCATGTTGAGCTAACCCAGTCTTAACCAATCTCCTAGCCAGCTCAATTGGGGCTAGGCAATACATCCTCTTTTTGAAATCTTCTAGATCAATATGTCCAAGGTTGGTATCCCCAAACTCTCCCCAATATGAAGTAATATTTGACTCTAGGAGCATTCCTTTGAAGTCATACTTCATCTTTTCTACTCTTGAAAGTTCCTCTTTTCTAGTGGTGAAGTTTTCTTTCCTTTCCCTATCTTAGCCTTGCTTGATTCTACCTACATTTATTTGCCAAAATAGCATAATCACTAGAAATGCCAAAATATAGAACATCAAATAAAGGGTTAGCATAATCAAGACATTAAAATAGACAACATATAAAATCATATCATCAATAATCATGCCTAAGAAATCAAGTTCATAACCCCTAAATACATTCTCAAAATAGTCATTGGGTTTTAGAGCCACACAGAAAATTTGGAGATTTCACCCTTACAACATGACAGATCTCCAAAGGTAAATCCGATGCAAAATGAATCAGAGGATATGAAACAACAACATGTTCCTTTCATTCAAAATAGATTGCAAAGCACAACATTAAAGTGTACCATCCTTAAGAAGTCATGAACCAGAATTGATGAGAGGATAATTCCATTTGTGACCATGGAAACCATTACTTTTCAAAGGAATAGTCAAGAAAGAGTTTTTGCTAAGAAGAGTTGAGGTGAATAACAATGAGGTTTTTCAAGGGTTAGAACCACATTAAAATTTTGCATCTATTCATGAATATTGTTATGAGAAATTTGGGAAAAATTCTTCATATATTTCAAAGATGGGACAACAGATCATAATGGAAGGAGAATTACATGGAAAAAGAAAAATCATTTGTGTTTGTTGGTCATGGAACCCTCAGCCCAATGAGGGTTTTTCCAAAAGAATAGAGAAAACAAAATATGTGAGAAGATTAGGCCCATTCCCTGAGCTCTATACTTTCCCTTGAAGAGATATATCATGAGAGCTAATAACAAAGGTCTTGCAAGATACAAGGCCATGGAGAGTTTAAAGACATGGAAATGGAAGTCATCATAAATAGTGAGTAGACTCAAGCATCAAACCAAGAACAATGCAGCCATTGAATCCTAGCTTGTAGTGACTATCATCATGCAAAATCAATAAGCTTTAAGAGTAACTTGAGGAATAGGGGTAAAGTTGTGTCATAGAAGTGTAGGAGGAAAACATATACAGTCATTATCATGCTTGTTTTTAGCTTTTCTCAACAAGAAATAAAGGGATACATAGAATCGAAAGATGGAGATCTTACCCAAATTTTTGTGAAGGAAGAAATTTTGAAATACCTTGTTTCTTCATAATATCGACCTCAAAATGCAAGAGGATGGCAAACACAAAACACATCAGAAAAAAGAGGAGGTCACAACCATTCTTATAAATGTTTAAAATGTGCACACAACCATGGCATAGGATGCCAATAGAGATTTCATAGAAGTTGCAAAGGGATACGGAAACATAAACCCTTGTTGTGTTTCCTCTTCCATAGAAAGGTTTATTTGCACAGAGGCTGAAAACCAATGCAAAATTTCAGAATGTAAATCACACATGAGAGCAAAATTTTCACTTTTTCTTCATTTTTAAGCTTAAAGTGAGAGTTTTATCTACAGGAAGCATGATCAAATGCAGAATAAATGGATAAAACAACAATGAAATCTATATAATATGGAAACCTTATACAGAGCAAGAGAAAGGAGATTATTTTTACAAGTATATATTTGAGTTTATAAAAAGTGAAAAAGGAAAATAGTTTCATGCATGATTAAAGAGACTCATAGTTGTGGCATAGAATGAAAGAAAACTTCAAGAAATTATACTCACAAGGGGTGGCCTGAGCTCAGCCTTGTATTTTGCCTCGAAAATGCAGGGTTTTAACTTTAGAAAAGCCTCTGTGTGTTTTCCAGAATCCTCCATGAGATGACCTTCAGAAGAAAGAACCCCATGAAAGCTCGTCGATACAAGGAAAACCAAAAAGGAATCACCTTCGAAATCTCCATGAAACCCTAAGGATGGTGGTGCAGAAGTTTCTTTCAAAGGGCTCGATGCAAATGAAATGGAAAAGGCTTTCCTTTCCTTGTTTTGTTCCCTAGGGTTTGAAACCCTAAATGAGGCCGATAGGAGAAAGGTGTATTTTTCACCTTTTATTTACAAAATGAAATGCCAATTAATGTATGACCTGCAACCACATTGGAGTAGTATTTCCTTAGGAAAAATGTTCATGCCTTGTGATTTTGATGACTTGTGATATGTTTGTGGAATGTGAGTGCCACATCATACCTTTGGTGGAGTCCTTGTAACACATGTATGCCACCTCACCTTGGAGATGAGATCCTTATTGTTTGTATTTGCTTTTGAAATTATTGATTGATTTTTATTTGCATATGTGCCTATTGTAAAACAAATGACTTTAAGGTGCAATTATAAGCCTTAAGTCATATTTCTATTCTTTAATGCAAATAATGGAGGCTTTCAACATTCGGTTAAGGAGAGAAATGCTTTGATGTATGACATGAAGAGTATCTAGGGGAGTTGAGAGCAGTTTTCCAACATGTGCCTAAGATATAGGAGTTTGTTTTAACCTTTTTGAAGGCATATTTGACCCGGTTTGGAGTATTTTTAGGGGCTTTTATGGTGGACTTGGTCATTTTTTACCTTTTCACTCATTTGGAGCTCTTTTGGAGGAGATATAGACCCTAGATTTCAGGCATGTCGGTTGCATCTGACCCATGAGGTTTTTAGAACCTGTTTTGGTGGAGCTTGGCTACTTAGTACCTTTTGCTACTCATTATTGAGTTAGTTCTTGGTTATGAAACTTTTAGACATTGTGACTTTTACAGTCCTATGTGATAGTTTTGGCATATTTTTGTAACTCTTGATATATGGAATATAGTGGATACCTTTGATATTTATGGTGATCAACTCTTACCTTTTTGTTCTCACAGTTTAGTGTATGTTTATGATTGATCAAATTGTATGTGAGAATTATCCAGTTTCCTTTCAATTTTGTCTCATGTGCTATACCTTCTCTATGATTAGTGTGTTTATTCAGGTTATTGACTGTGTTCTAAAATTACATGCTTCTTTATAATTGTGAAGTATTTCTTCCTTTTATAAGTCATGATATTTAGCCTGTCAGTAAAATATTTATGCATGAACACACTGTAATAAGTTGAGTAAAATTAGTTTTGACCAATTTTCAGTGGAGTGTAAGGTTCTGATTTCCATTGTCTCTTATAAGTTGGTGTATCACTTAATGTTTTTTTTAATTTTCAGCAAATCTTTCTCCCTTTTTCCCTCAAGAATTAGTAGTATAGGTGATAACCATCTAGGAAGCCGGCCTTCTCCAGATGTTGACCTCTGCTTACAAGCAGTCCCACAACTTTATAGGTCTTCCCATGTTTTCTCTGAAAATCTAAGTCCTGCAGCTTAACTTGTCAAATCTTGTAGCTTAGCTAGGATGCAATTTCAGTAGATAACAACACCTACTACTTCTTGGGAGGTGTATCAGTGAAATCACCCTTTCCTTTGCCCCTAACAAACCTTCTACTCTTTGGAGGAGATGTCTCTTTAGTAATTATTTTGGTGGGCTTCTTTTTCTTTGAGATAGGTTTCCTTTGAGTCTCCTCTAGTTTGACCTTAGTATTTTACTTGCCCTTTGTTCTCTTAGTAACTAAATATCTCTCTTCCTCAAAATATTCTCCTTCAGAAACTTTTTCTTCTTCATTATTTGATTCTTCTTCTTAGGAGGATTGTGACTCAAGGTCACCCATTAAATCATATGTGAACTTCACTCCATTAGCCTCTAATTCTAAAATTTTTTTCTCTTCCCATTGCTTAAAGTATTTCATTATAGGGGAAGTGATCTGGGTTAGTTCTGTAATCTCCTCTTTTGTCCAATCAATTGGAGGGAGGGTTTTATTTGATACATCCTCTTCTAACTCATCCTTGTAGTTGGCCTAGTAGTCTTCAGTATTTTCCTTATGTCTATAGTTTCTATTGGCGACCTTTTGTGCCACTCCATATGGATCAAATTATCTTCTCATCATGTGTGTTGGTAGGTGGAAGTATTCCATCTGTCTCTAAATTTTGTGCACTTGGAAAGGAGGGGCAAGCTTCCCAACCATTGATCTTTACAGGGAACTCTCCTCTAATACCTATCTTGTGCAAATTCTTTAGCACTTTATCAAATGCATCCAACTTTCTTGTCACCTCCAGCAAAATCAGTTTATTTGTTGGGTATAGAGGCAATCTGTATGGTACAATTGGGCACCCATGTACTCTGATATATATGAATTTGGGGAATTGTAGGAACCAATACCCATACTTGTTAACAAGCTCCATTCCCTCTATAGATATCCCACCATGCAGAGACTCCTTCAATGTCTCGATGATGTACATAATGAAGGCATCATTGACTCTTCGATAGTGGGAAGTGCTTGATAGATGCAATTGTGTGTGAACCTCATAAACTTTGGCCTCTCCAATTGTTCCTTTGCATCTTATCCCTCTATACTTAAAATTTATAGCTAGAATGTAGACTGCATAAGAAATCATTCTGAACTTCTTTGTATCTTGAACATATCTGAGTTGTCTATCCAAATTATCACTTATTAGGCCAGCCCAACATTAATTATTTCCTTTTATAATTTTTTTGTTACATAAAACATCTAATCAAGGAAAACTTTAGTGGCGAATCTTCGTCGGTTGGCAAATAATAGAAATCGGGACCCCCAAAAATGGTGATTAGTGCAAGCTAAAAACGAGAGTGAATCGCTAGGTTTTTACAAAAAAATAATTTTGTCTTGATTAATTCGCCATGTAAATGATGTGTCATTGGAAATTATTCGTCAGTAGTTTATACCATAATTAAAAATATTAATTATATTCGCCAGTAATATTATATTCCTCCGATCAATTTTGGGGTAATATCGCCACTAATAATAAAATACTATTTAATTTTAGGGATACTTTAGCGGCTTAGCCTTGAATATGCATTTCATCTATTTCCATTGATTAGATTTTTAATTGGATGGTTGTGAGTTGATTCCATGACCTAATATGCATGTGCCTTTTCAAAGGCTTGCTGAGGCCCAAAATTTGTTTTGGGCTGCTATCCCCAGACCCTATGAGGGGGCATTGCCCCCTCGACCCCCACAAGGGGGCTCTGCCCCCTTAACCCCATCGGTGGTTGCCGCCCCTGGGCCCCTACTTCAATATTACAAAAAACAAAAATATATGGGGGAACTGCACCGATCAACTATGCAATTTTTTAAAGGAGAGATTAGCCATTGTAATTAATCTTTTTAGTGATTATTCGCTAGGATTCGCCAGTGTTATTATTATTTTTACCAATTATTCATTAAGATTCTCCGGGATTTTACAAAAAAAATTAATAATGTGTATAGATTCGCCAGGAAAATTAATATTTTTTTCAAAAAAAAGGAAGGATTCGCCAAGATTTTACACCTTTACCGAGGGGGGGGTTTCTTAAATTTATCCCTGCATCTAATATTTAAAAAGTGACACCTTCTCCAGTCTCATCACTCTAATGAGGAGAGTAATCATGTCATTATATTCCACCTTGAAGTCATTTATATATAAAAACTTGGGAAACTTAGAGAAATGATATCTAGGCTTATCAATCCATATGGAATTCATGATTTTAAGGACCTTCTCAGGGTTGTCAATGTAAATTTTTTTAACTATACCAATCTTAAACTTGACTAGCTTATGGTGTGAAGGAATCCCAAAAGCTTCAACCACAGATTCCTCAATGATATTGGCCAATATCATCCCTTGTGGGCCAATTATCATTCTTCTATTTGAATCATGACAAGTGGAGTTGTCAGGGATTTTTGGGAGATAGGAAATTTAGCAACAACAAGGTGCATTGAGTTTTTTAGTTGGTCATGAAATCTATGACAAATGGTTCACCAGAGATTTCACAGGTAAGTGGATTTCGCAATAGAAAAATATGTTGGGTATTTCAAGCGCCCATGGAATAAACAATATAGAGTTCATTGGATTTTTCAATCGACAAAGAAATCCATGATGAATGTTGGTTCTGGTATTTCAAGACTCCATGAATTTAGCAATTGAATAACCTTTGGTCATTTCACTAGGCTAAGAATTCAATGATAAAGATTAAGCCGGAGGATTTCAAGGATGAAAGGATTTAGCGATAAAACTTCAGAACTTTGAATTTTAACAAAGTATTAGGGCATTCGATTATGTAAGTTTGTCGGGGATTTTGAGGGTGCGTGAAATGCATGTGAAGAGGTGAATATTTCATAATGATGTAATATTTTCATGCAAAAGAAAGACCAAAATACCCTTCTTATTGAGTTTGATAGTGACCATAAACATTTTTCTCCTTTATTACTCATCCACATGCATTTTGATTGGTCATGATGCCTTAGGTTTTAAGATAGATGTGTTCATACCAATCTTTCCTAAGCCACCAATGACTAAGGATTGAATCTCACTTCAAGACAAGATCATACGAGGGTTTTTTCATGTAATGTAGTTCAATCATTTTACCACAAACCCTAATTTTGACCTAATCATGCATCCCACTCTCTATTAACTCGCCAAATATGCACAAAAAGTAGGTATTTGATAATATTTTACACCAAATTCACAACATTTTAGGACTTTGAGATGTGCATTAACTTATCATGAATTACCTTAACCCTAGTTTTGTGACTAGCTATGCAAACTTAATGTCGTAGCTTTAAATAAAACCCATATAAAATGAAATATCAATGAAATATAGAAAGGCAATTTGAAGAAAAAACTAAAGCGAACTAGCTAACTCATGTTGAATCAATCATTTCTTCAAACACAAAAATAAAGGCATAACCCTACCTTTGAACTTGAATAATGGATATGCAAAGTGCAGACCAATCGACGAGCTTCAATCACCAATGGAGATCACATAGAACAATCTATGAAACCCTAGATTTCAATCACTCTTGGATACTCAACTCTTTTGCTCAGACTCACAAATTACAATAGTAACAATAAAGTGAAGAAATGACTTTCATATTTCACTTAAAAACCATTCATCACATCACCATTAATGATAAATATTTGTACCACAAAGTGCATTAAACACTTGACATGACCTTTTTTGCAGCATCAAGGATTTCATCCCCTCACAAAATATGTGACAGTGTGCTCATCAGAAAATCCAAGACCTTGTGAGATCTATGGTAGGATACTCATCAGAGAATTCATAACAACATAAATTTATGGGATAGAGGTAACCAGAGAATCTACGGATAGAAGAAATGCGTGATGAAACAATCCATTGGGGATTTCTCAAAGGTGAGAAATCCATGATAGGCAAGGTGTCAAGGATTTTACAAACGAAAAAATCCCTTTCAGTGGACTCAAAGTTGTTGGGAAATTTCAAAAGGTAAGAAATATTCGGACCTGAGCCAAGTTTAACATGAGAAACTCTAAAGTGATGATCTTCAAAGTCTTAGACCTTTGGATCCTTGTTGCAAACCTTACTCACTTTCCAATTTCAATGATCTTCACGAACTTGGTAAAATGAAATCATCAAAATTTGAAGGACCCATCCCTTAAGGGGAAAAGGGGCAACATAAAGCAAAACTAAAAGAGGGGGTCCTCATTTTGATGGGGCGTGTGTGAAAAATGCACAACATGGTGCTTTGTTGGTGGAGAGAACTCAAAAATATTTTGATCTTTGAAGGAGCTCTCTACTACTTGAAGATCATTTCCTCTTTTATAGAGGTGGTGACTCTACAATCAAAATTTTACATCATCAAAAGAGTTGGTTTGTAAAATTTTCTAGGTATTTATCCATTGATATATTTTGTATGAAGGTCAACAATAAATTTCTAGTAAATTTTGTCCCTTATTTAGTGCCTTAATTCACTAGAAGAAAAGGGATACTTATGGAGGGACATATCTTTCTTTTGAAAATATGTATAGACATTTTGATTCCCCCTCTAAAAGTTATAGTAGCATGACTAAACCACATTCATATCTTCAAAAGAAAAATTTCTCTATAGAAAGATTAACCCTCTAGATTTCAGTAAAATCCAAGGTTATCCACACTCTGTCCCAAGAGAAATAAATGAATTCCTACCTAATTTAGAGGAGGTTATGAAGATTTAGCATCTAGACAACTGCAAGTATTCACCAGTTTGATGGTGGAATGTCGATATCAGAGGAGGATGTTGTCATAAAAAAAATTGTAAGAACTTTAGAAAATGATGCTAACGATTGGTTTTCTAATTTTTCTTTTCATTCTATTTTTTCATGGCATGAAATTTGGATATTATTCACATATCAGTTTGGCGAAGTGAATAATGAATTCTTATTTGACAGCAGGCCTCTGCACATTCAAGAAGATTTTGAAGAAGAATGCAAACCTATGGCTGAAAAATTTTCACCTATTGATGTATTATGTGGTATAAAAAGATATGACGGTGAATCCCCATATGATTTTCATGATAGATTCATGAAATATTTTTTTGTTGTATCATAATTAGATGATCCAGGAATAAGTAAAATACCACAAAATTTGAAGCCTTCTAGAATTGAATTGATATATCAATATCTTTTAGTTGTTGATAGGATAGTAGGGAAGTATGGAAATGGTTTCTTA
The DNA here is from genome assembly GCA_007115665.2 of Sequoiadendron giganteum. Lineage (NCBI taxonomy): Eukaryota > Viridiplantae > Streptophyta > Pinopsida > Cupressales > Cupressaceae > Sequoiadendron > Sequoiadendron giganteum. The sequence continues at coordinate 356,740,386 of CM021107.1, forward strand.
TCTCGATTATGTGATGGTACTTTTTTAGGCTTGCTAATATGAGTCTAAATGGTATAGTGAAAGGAAATGATGCATCTTTTTATGGTGAGAATTATGATTTTGATCAACCCACGGATGAAGTGTGTGCAAAAATAGAGTACAAGAACAATATCCAAGCTGTAAGGCATTATGTGATGAAAGAAATATATTAAATCATGCCTTTTATTGATTTAGAAACTACAGAGATAGAGAGCCAACTCTCTATATCAAATGAAAGTGACAAAGTGTGTGGTGACCTTCAGTTGGAGAAATCATTCATGGGGAGTTACAATGAAGAAATCAATGATGATTTCCAGTCTATAGATATGGGTTATGACTTTGTTGATTGTTGCGGTAGTATAGACAGAGAAGAATATGTGTATGCAAGAGATTCATTGAATGAACCAGTTCTAGTAGCTCATTGTCTTGGACATGCATATGATGGTGATGTAAGTGATGAACAAGAAATTTATTCCTTGTTTGATTTATCACCTTCTTTTTTCTATTTTTCTAGTTTTGAAGTTGTCACTAAATGTTTTCATGAGGATAACATAGATCTAGTTGTACATGAAAATAAAAATGTAAAGACATGTTGGTACAACTAATGATGTTTGTATGATGATTTTGCACTTGATGAGTGTGATTGTGTCAATCACATGGATTCCTATGAAAACTTATTTTTAGGGGTTGTAGCTCATATTCTTCCTCATGAGAAATATACTTCAAGTTAGTCATGGTAGGGTAATATTGTTGAGATGAGCTCCATAAATGTGTGTCACAAGTTTGATTTTTTTGGCACATATGTCTTAACAAATTGCCAAAATATTGAAACAAAGAGACAATATAAAGAGTGTAGTTTTATTTCAAGAATGATATAGGCGTTTCCATTGATGTCAACAGTATGGATATTTTTGGAGATTGCTAATGTTGATATTGATATGAACCCCTAGTATTGGAGTTGTTGGTGGTGTTGTCATTAGTGTTGTTAGTATTGATGCTAGTGTGGATATGTTTTGGTGATGTAAACCTCTAGTATAGGCATGGTAAGAAATTTTTGTGGTATTGAGAAAGTGTTTTAGGTGTTGTGGATATGTTGAGGAAATATTTGTGGTTTTGTTGATGCAGTTGGTTCACTTGGTTTTAGAAAAATAGAATAAAATTATGTACATGGTGAAAAGGTGTGTTTAATGTTGTATTTTGCATTTCTTCATGGTTGAAAATATTCTTGTTCATTTTGGACATGATGATTAGGGGTGTTTAGAGGTGTTATATCTAAATTTTCAAGTTTTGGATCATGTGTCAGTGGAAGTTATGTTTGACGGAGTGTTTACCTATGAAGAAGGTTGTTTGAGAGAAATGGAATTGATCCAAATTTCTCCACATTGTTGTTCCTTGTCTTGCAGATTTAGGAACGTGATTATAATTTCTATATCTACTTTCTCTTGGAGTGTTGAGTATTGATTTGTTCTACAAGATTGGTTCATGTGTTGAAATTTAGTGGTAGTGTGTCTAGTTACACAAAATGAATGTGTTCTTCAATTTAAGGTGGCTACAATAGTGGTGTTGGATAGTCTTATGATATTGATATTTTGGGATGTTGTGAAGTGGTTATATGTGGTCTATGTGGTTTTTCTAGACCTAGAGAGGCATGTATGTGGTAACGTTTTAGTGTTAGTATAGGTTTGGTTGACCTAGCATGCTAGCACTAATTATGGAGGTTGTTTATTTTTTGGAAGTGTGGAAAAGTGTTTTGGTGTATATTTGGGTCCTATTTAACCCTTGGTGTGGCCTACCTTCACTTCTTTCCATTGTAGAAGTGTTTGGTGTCGAATTATTTGATGTTGCACGTTTGAGGTGCATATGTTTCATTAAGGCTGACCTAATTAAGATTGTTTAGGTTATGGATTGTATGAATACAAGGTGATTTATTGGAGGTAAGTTTGGATACATATAATGATGTTAATGTGATCAAGTTTGGTTATCTGAGTATGATCTTAAATGCTTATAACATCGGATGTAGTGAGAAAAAGGTGTCTACCTTTTAGGTGTGCCTAAAATTGTTGGAGGTAGTAATATAAAGGTTGTGGATGGTGCAAAATTTTTATGGTGGATCCTTCATGTTCCTTTGAGATAGTGAATCTCTCTATAAAAAATTCCTTCTTTCTTACTTCTTCCAAATAGTGAGTCCTTTTGGCAGTGAGCCCTTAGCAATGAACCCTTATCCTCTTTTGAGAAATGAGCCCTATGGTAGTGAGCCTATTGTATTAAATATTATTATACATGTATATATGTGAGCTAATCATCTCTGTGGTTTTTCCCTACTTAGATTTTTCCATGTAAATCTAGTGTTCTATTATGTTTGGTTTTGTTTGCATTGTTGTTTCACATGTTTACATTCTACTAATGCTTAATGAGGGTTAAATATTGATAAGGGTTTGAAAGTTAATGAGGGATTGAATGTTTTAATGTACAATTGATTCACCCCCCTCTCAATTTTATTATGCATCTAACAATCGGTATTAGAGCTTGGGTTCCTTGGAGAAAGATTAAATACTTGAGGTAGATCTGGATGGAACACAAGAAGGGTATCAAAGATCCTATATATGCTGGAACAAATTATGCTTACTACAAAGCTATGATGGAATTATTTCTCATCTCTCTAGGATTTGGAGTCTAGCAATTAGTTGAAAAAGGATATACCTTTCCTTCTAATGGTTTGACAAGTGATGATGAGATCAAGGATTATGAGAACAATGGAAAAGAAGGAAATGTTATCCTAAGTGGTCTTTTTGATTCTGAACTTGGAAAGGTGAGAAGCCTAAAATTGCTAAAGATATTTGGATAAAGTTGGAGATTATTTATGAAGGAGATGATAAAGTCAAGAAAGAAAAGATGTATAATTACAAATCCAAATTTGAAACCCTAAGGATGTTTGAAGATGAAGATATTACAATCTTCATGCTCAAAGTGGATGAATTGGTCAATGATAACAATGGTTTTGGTGGTAAGCTAGAAGAAAACAAAGTTGTAAAAAAGGTATTGAGAACTCTTCCTAAAACTTATAGTTCTAAACTTTCTTCTATTGATGAAGCTTATAATTTAGATCAATATTCTAGAGATCAATGTTGTATGTTGTCATTGTGTTGCTGATATGTGGTTTTCATTGATGTCAACACTATTAACATTGATGTTTTGAAGGTTGTATATGTCGAGCATATTGAGAAAATTATAATAAATATGTTGAAGGTTGTCTATGAAGTTGTGAAGTTCAGTGTGGTGGAAATTTAGTATGTTGGTATTCAGAAGTTGTTATTTAAAGGGTTTGTTGTTGAGACTATCTAGTTTAGACTCTGGAAGTTTCAGAGTTGCCCATCAAGATTGGAGCAAGTTGTGATTTTTTGTGTTCCTGTAGTTATTTTGTTACTATAGATGATGTTTTTGGAAGAATAAAATATAATTCTAGTAATTTGAGTTGTTGTGTATGCTCTTGCGATGTTCGTTGATGTTTCTAGATCATGCTTTATCCTTGTTGCACGTCTGTGTTAATCGGTGTGATCGTGATCAAATATTTTTCCTTTGTGTTTTTGAGTTTTCATGTTCTTGGCTGACAAGGTGGTTGTAGCATGTTGTGGATCCTTGTGGATTAATCTTTTAATGTTTGGCATGTTCGAGGAAGTTTTTTTAGGTCTTCATTATGTTGTAACTGACTTTGGTTGGTGCGCATTAAGATTTGTTCATGAATTGGGTTGACAACTTGTAATTCATTTATTCTTTTATTTTGGCTGACAAAGTTGTTGATGTAATTCCATGAAGCGGATATATAAGAGTGATTTTTTCTTCATTTTGAAGTGTGTGTGATGTATACGTGAGAAGTGTTAATGCGAAATGTGTGAATAGAGATCAGATCATTCGATTGCAGAGGAGAGTGTGAAGAATTTTGAACGAAGTAAGAAGAAGTGTTTTTGTGCCTAACCGAAACTATCATCAGTCTTTTGAAGAAGCTAATTTCTCAGTTCAACCTCCTAAGATAGATTTAATCTAAAATTTTTATGTAAAACAATGTGTCTTCTTTGAGCAATGAGCTCTAGGTAGTGTGTTTGAATGCATGTGCATTCCTTATTCATTTTCCTTATACTTTTAACAAGGTATAACTTGTGGATTAACCTCCATCATGGTTTTTCCCCTAACAAGGTTTCCACGCAAAAATATTGGTGTTATGTGTGTTTCCGATGTGTTTTTAATTCATGATTTCACTGTTATTTATCATATCGAAGATTAAAGGTTAATAAGGTTAAACAAGTTTTAAAGCAACCGATTCAGCCACCCCCCGCCCCCCCTCTACCTCTCAGTTGTCTATTCTTTTTTCTCCAACAATCAAATGTTTGGTGCCTTAATTTCTTATGAATTAAGAGAGTTTGGTCAAGATGCTACAAAGAAATAAACTTCCTTTAAAGTCAGCAAGGTAGAGAAGGATGATCAATCAAATATTGATGATCTTGATGAAGTGTAAGCAAATTTTGTAAGGATATTGAAAAAGAGCATAGGAAAATATAGAGGTAAGTTACCCTTTAATGCTTTCATTGTGGAAAGATAGGTCACTATGCTTCTAAATGTCTAATAAAATTCATAAATGATAAACATAGGGATCATAAAGGTAAATCTATCAAGAAGAGTTATTATGTTGATAAGGAATCAAACTATCCTGATGATGATAGTGATGAATGCTTGTTCATGGATCTAAATGTTGGAACTAATTCTAGTAATTCTAAAATATGTGTGAAGGAAATGGCTCCAGAAATAGGTCATAACAAACTATGGACTGCTTTTCATGCAAGAGAGGAAAGCAATTATTGGATAATTGATAGTGAATGCTCAAATCATATGGTAGGTGATAAGAATAAGTTTGTTAAACTTTAGAAGTATGAAAATGGTTTTGTTAAGTTTGGTGATAACACATCTGCTAAGATTTATGGAAAAGGTTCAATTAGTTTTGATAGAAAGCATAAAACAAATGATGTTCTTTATGTCAAGTGTCTCCCACATAATCTTTTATGTGTAGGAAAGATGTGTAGCAAAGGATACAATTTTGTGTTTTAGGATGATGGTTATGGAATAAAAAAAAGGAAGGTCTAGAACTTTGGTTGTTGTAGGGATAAGGACAAAAGATAATGTTTATCAACTCAAAGGTAGTGGTGATAAGTGATTTATGTCTCAAATAAATTAAATTTGGCTATGGCATAGAAGAATGGGTCACAACAATTTTGGCAGCCTAGTAAAGATCAATTCTACTGATTTTGTGAGAGATCTATCAATAATTATAAATCCTATCAATATAATTTGCAATGAATGTTAGTTTAGAAAGCAAAAAAACAAGAGGTTCAAGACTAAAGAATATTCTATTGTAGGACCTTTGGATTTGGTGCATATAGAAATATGTGGACCGGCTGGATAATAAGAATCTCTCATGGTGACAAGTATTTTATGTTGTTGATTGATGATTATTTTAGAATGACTTGGGTGACATTTCTCAAAGAAAAATTAGAAGCTCTAGATAAGTTTAAAGCATTCAAGTCTATGATTGAGATAAATGAATTTGAAAATAGAGTGGTTGAGGTCTGACAGAGGTGGTGAGTTCACCTCCAATGAGCTTAATATTTTTTGTGAAGATCATGTAAATAAAAGATAGTTATCAGCCCCTAGAACTCCTCAGCAAAATGGAGTTGTGGAGACAAAGAATAGAATTGTTCAAGAAGTAGAAAGGACCATGATGAAGGAAGCAAACCTACCAAATTTCTATTGGAGAGAAGCTATTCATACTTTAGTATACATACTTAATAGAGGACAAACAAGAGTGAACAATTCAAAGAATCCATATGAGTTATTGTATTGAAAAGCTCCTACTGTGAAATATTTTAGAGCGTTTGGAAGAAAATGCTATATTAGGAGAGATGAAGAAAACTTAGGAAAGTTTGATGCAAGATTTGATCAAGGAATCTTCCTTGGATGCTCTTCAAAGAGAAAATCTTAGTGGTGTTATAATAAAAGGATGAAGAATATTGTTGAAAGTGCAAGAGTCAAATTGGATGAAGAACCACATCAAATTTTTGTGTTGATAGAAGGATATGAATTTGATGAACACCCTTGCAGTGAACAAGAAAATATGAAGAGAGAAAATGAGATGGCATATGAAGAGGAAGAAGCTTTGGAAAAGATCCCTAAGACTCCTAATTATGTGCAGAAGAATCGCTCTAAAGATCAAGTCATTAGAGATAACAGAAAAGGTATATTGACAAGAAGAAAATTTTCTTTGAAAGAGGAACAGGTAAACTTTTGTTTACTTTCTGAGATAGAACCTAAAATAGTAATTGAAGCATGCAAGGTTGATAATTGGATCAAATCTATGGAAGAAGAGTTAATACAAATTGATAAGAATTGGACTTGGGAATTGGTCCCAAGACCTACAAACAAGAATGTAATAGGAACTAAATGGGTTTTTAGGAACAAGTTGAATGAGGATGGGAAAGTTGTCAAAAATAAGGCTAGACTTGTGTGTAAGGGCTACTCATAAGTGGAAGGAATAGATTTTGAAGAGACTTTTTCTCTAGTGTAAAGGATAGAAGCTATTAGAATTTTTATGGATTTTGTAGCACACAAAGACTTCCAGGTGTATCAGATGGATGCCTAGTTTGCATTCTTGAATGGTGGGATAGAAGAAGAGGTGTGCATTGAACAATTGGAATGTTTTCAGTTATCAAATCATGTTGATATGGTCTGTAGATTGAAGAAATCATTATATGGACTCAAAAAATATCCTAGAGCTTGGTATGCAAGATTGGATGAGTACTTGTTACATCAAGGATTCAAAAAGGGTACTGCAGATAGCAACCTTTACTTCAAGGTTGAGGGATAACAAATCCCAATTGTGGAATTGTATGTTGATTACTTTATCTTTGGTTGAAATGAAGGTATGTGCAAGAGGTTTGCAAATGATATGCAAAAAGAGTTTGAGATGTCAATGTGTGGGGAGATGAGTTTCTTCCTTGGATTACAAATCAGTTAATCAGAAAAAGGTATTTTCATTTCATGGTCAAATTATGTCAAGGAAATGTTGAAGATGTTTGGAATGGAGGATTATAAACCAATGTGTACTCCTATGGTTATTGTTTGTAAGTTGAGAAAAAATGATGAATCTCCTAAGGCTGGTAAGAGAAAGTACAAATCAATGATTGGTGGATTGCTATACCTAACTAATACTAGACTAGATATCATGCATGTAGTATGTCTTGTGGTAAGATTTCAAGAAGATACTAGAGAGTCACATCTTTTAGTAGTAGAAGGATATTTAGATACTTGAAGGGCACTCTGAACTTTGGTTTATAGTATCCTATGGATACTTATTTCTCTTTGAGTGCATATAAAGATGCAGAGTGGGTAGGTTGTGGAGATGAGAGAATAAGTACAAGTGGAGGTACTTTATTTCTTGGAAATATATTGGTTTCCTAGTTGAGAAAGAAGTAGGATTCAAAGTCATTGTCTACTATAGAGGAAAAATATACTACAACAACATCTTGCTCCACACAAGTGTTGTGGATGAAGAAAACATTAAAGGATATCAAAGTATCATATGATGAACCTATTTCTATCTTGTGTGATAGTATAAGTGCTATCAATATTTCAAAAAGACCAATAATGCATTCAAGAACAAAGAATATCTCTATCTAATATCACTTTGTAAGAGAGAAAGTTGCAGAGAATTAGGTGAAGTTGGAGTATGTTCCTACAAAGGATCAAGTTGTAGAAATTTTTACAAAGGCTCTTCCTAAAGATACTTTTTAGTATCTCCAACAAAATTTAGGGGTTATTTCCCATCCTTTCAACTATATGCATAAGTGGTGCATCTATCTAGGGGAGCAATTCCATAAACATTATTTTTGTTCTAAATTGATGAAGGCTACCTCTCAGGGGAAGCAAGTAGTGGTGTGTTTTTTAGTTGGTGAAGTCAGGGGGAGCATATCTTGTGTCCCTAAGGAGGAGTAAGCAAAAGTAAGAGTAGTGCAAATTAAGTGCAGTAGAGGAAGCAGTGGTAAGAGAGAAAATAGAAAGATTTGTTTGATGGTGTTGCCTAAAGTGAAAGTGTGTAGGTGATGTCAAAGGGATGGATTTTAACTTTTTCATTATTGTCAAAGAGGGAGAGTGAAGTCTAAAAAATAGAGAGAGAGTGATGTATGAAAAACTCCACAAGAAAGGGGGAAATAATAGTGTATGAAAAATAGAGGTAAAGGGAGAGAGTGAAGTGTCTAGTAAGGAAGGGAGTGTTGCTTGATACATAATTTTATTTTGTTGTTCATGGTTTTTTAGAGCTGGTATTTCCATCAATGACAAAGGGGGATATTTTTGCAAGTATGGTGAAAGTATTGTCATTGATGTCAATAGCCATTCATTGATTTCAACAGTATGGAGATTTTTGGAGATTTATAGTGTTTTTATTAATGTCAGCCCCTAGTATTGGAGTTGTTAGTGTTGTTTTCATTAGTGTTGTTAGTGTTGGTGCTAGTGTAGATATGTTGTTTTCTTATTTCAACCTCTAGTATAGTCATGGTAAGAAGTGTTTGTGGTATTGAGAAAGTGTTGCACATGTTGTAGATATGTAGAGGAAACGTTTTTGGTGTTGTTGGTTCACTTGGTTTCCAAGTGCTTTTGAGAAAATTTGAATAAAAGTGTGTGCATGGTGATAAAGGTGTGTTTAGTGTTATATTCTACATTTCTTCATGGTTGAAGATATGCTTGTCTACTTTGGACATGATGATTAAGGGTGTTCAGAGGTGTTATATCTAGAGTTTTAGGTTCTAGATTGTGTGGTAGTGGAATTTGTGTTTGAAAAAGTATTTTCCTATGAAGAAGGTGTTGGATATTTATGATATGAGGTTGTCATTTATGTCAATACTATTTGCATTAATGTATTTAAGGTTGTATATGTCGAGGATATTGAGAAAATTATAATAAAATAAGTTGATGGTTTTTAGTGAAGCAGTGAAGTTCAGTATGATGGATAGCTCAGTATATTGATGATAAGATGTTGCAGATTAAAGGGTTTGTTGTCAAGTATATCTAGTTTATCCGCATGAAGTTTTAGAGGCTCGCATGAATATTTGATCAAGTTATGAGTATTGATGTTCTGACAGTTTTTTTGTTGCTTTAGTTGGTGTTCTAAAAGAAGATGATGTGATTTTAGTAATTTGAGTTGTTGTGGATGCGTCTATGGTAATTCATGATGTTTTTGGATGTTTCTAGATCATTCTCTATCCGCGTTGTTGGTTCGCATCAATTTTTGTGCTAGCGATTGGTGATTTTCTTCTGTGAGTTCATGTTTTTCATGATCATGGCCGACAGGGTGATTGTAGCGTGTTCTGGATCTTCGAGGCATAATTGTTTAAGGTGTTTCATGTTCAAGACATGTTATTTTGGGTCCTTACTATGATTTCGTTGACACTATTTCATTCTCATTGATAAATTATTTATTAATTTGGGCCGACAGTTTGTACACATTTCATATTTTGTTGGGCCGACATGTAGTTGATGTTATCCTTAATTGCAGATATATATGATCGATTGTTTATACCATTTGATGGCATGATACGAAGTGGTGTGTGAGATGTGTGAGTGTTGTGTGTGAATAATATTCTAATATTTCAAAGGAAGAAGTAAAGTGTGAAGAAGAGTGAGTAGAAGAAATTGTTCATGTGCTTAATTGGAACTATAATCACGCATTAGCAGATGCTATTTTCCCAGTTCAAGATCTGTCCGATGTAATCCAAATGTGACTGTAAGATAGTGATTCTTCCTTTGGGAAGTAATCCTTTTTGTATTTGAGTAGTGAGATCTAGGAAGTGTGCTTGAATGCATGTGTGTTCCCCATTTATCATACTTTTAACAAATATAAAGTTGTGGACTAACCTCCACCGTGGTTTTTCCCCTAATAGAGTTTCCACACAAAAACCTTAGTGTTATGTGTGTTTCTAATGTGATGATGGTTTATTCTTTCATGTTTATTTATCAAATCTAAGAATAAGTTTAATAAGTATAATTTATGTGACAACTGATTCACCCCCCCTCTCAGTTATTTTCCCTTGTGTTTCCAACAATTGGTATCAGATTAGGTTCCTCTGGAGAAGCTTGATCGCTTGAGGTGACTCGAGATGGAGACATACAAGAAGGATAGTTCGAGATTTGATGGAACAAATTATTCTTTATGGAAGACTCAAATGGAGTGTCATGTGAGATGCATTAGTGAACCTTATTAGACAATTACAAAGAATAGATATATCATTCCACATAATGGTCCTACTGTAGGTGAGATTAAGGAAGTCGAGTATAATATCAAGGCTAAGGAGGCATTATTGATTGCTCTGACTGATTCCAAAATGACAAATGTAATGGAGTTGAATACTGCTCATGAGATCTGGAAAAAGTTGGAAACCTTGTATGAAGGTGATACCCATGTGAAGATTGCTAAGTTGCAAAGCCTGAAAGGAAAATATGAAACATTGAGAATGGGTGAAGATGAGAACATCACTTCTTTTATGCAGAGAGTGAATGAACTTGTGTGTAGTATCAAATGTGTTGGTGGAATAATGGAAGAATCAGAGATTGTTGCTAAAGTTCTCAAATCCTTGCCTGTTGCATACAAACACAAAGTTGTTGCTATTGATGAGATCCAGACTGTGAAAAATGTAACCAAAGACATGTTGATTGGTAAGCTTGTTTCTTTTGAGTTAAGTGAGTTTGGTGAATCTCTTCCTAAGATAGAATATTCATTCAAAGATATTGTCTTCGAGAAAGATAAGCAGTGATAAGCAAAGATATGATATGGGAGAAAGTTTTTCTAGAAAAATGTTCAATAGCCAAAGGAGAAGGTAAGTAAATTGCCTCTTAAATGTTTTTCTTGTAATAAGATAAGTCATTTTTCCTCAAGGTGTTCTGAAAGAATTCCTAAGATAAGATCTAACAAGCCTAGATTCCAAAGAAAGTGTTATTCTGTTGTTGATGAAGGTGTGACAAATGATGAATCTGATAAAGGGAATGTAAGTGAGGATGAATGGGTATTTATTGCTATCAAGGAAAATAATCTAGTACCTACTAAATCTACTAGTTGCATGAATGTGGAGAAAGCTCTAGCTGCCAGAGTTGAAGAAAAATATGAATGGGTGATTGATAGTGGATGCTCTCATCACATGACAAGTGATAATTGTAAATTTATGAGCTTAGAAAAGTATGATGGTGGTGTTGTAAGATTTTGTGATGACAAAGATAGTGAAATATGTGGCAAAGGATCTATTTCTTTTGATGGTAAGCATAATACTGATGATGTTCTATATGTGGAAGGTTTGAAGCATAATCTCTTAAGTGTTGGACAGATGGTTGAAAAGGGATATAATCTTCAATTCAAGGATGGAAAATATAAAATATTGGGGAGTTTTGGAAATGTGATTGCATCTGGTACAAAAACAAAAGGTAATATCTTTCACCTAAGTACTACTAGTAAAAGTTGTTTGATTGCTCAAGTTGATAAAATTTTGTTGTGGAATAGGAGATTGTGTCATGTAAACTTTGACAATATTATCAAGATAAGCTCTACTTAGGCAGTGAGAGATCTTCCTAAGATAAAACCTACTAATACTATATGCAAGGAATGTCAGCTAGGGAAGCAAACTAGAGTATCATTTTGAAGTAAACAACAGTGTTCAAATAAATTATTGGAGCTTGTGCATACTGACTTGTGTGGTCCTTATAGAATTGGAAGTTTACAAGGTGACAGGTATTTCATGTTACTTATTGATGATTATTCTAGATTGATGTGGGTTACTTTCATAAGGGAAATATCTGAAGCTCTAGATAAATTCAATATTTTTAAGTCTATGGTTGATATAGAGACAGGTCTGAAGATTAAATGTCTGAGATCAAATAGAGGTGGTGAATTAACTTTCGGTGACTTTAATTCTTTCTATGAAGAGCATGGGATAAAGAGACAATTATCTGCCCTGCGGACCCCTCAGCAAAATGGAGTTGTGGAAAGGAAGAACAAGACAGTTCAAGAAGTTGTTAGGACTATGATGTTGGAAGGAAATGTTCCTCATGTCTATTGGAGAGAAGTTGTGAGTACTATCGTTTACACTCTCAACTGGGTACATGTCAAAGGTGATACTAGTAAGACTCCTTATGAACTACGGTTTGGTCATAAGCCTATTGTTAGATACTTCAAAATATTTAGGAGTAAATACTATATCAAAAGAGATGAAGATATAGGAAAGTTTGATGCTAGAAGTGATGAAGGAATCTTTCTTGGTTATTCTAATAAAATTAAAGCCTACCATTGCTACAATAAGAGATTGAGGAAAGTAATTGAAAGCGCTAATGTCAAGGTTGATGAAGTCACATTTAGACCCTACGGATATGATTTAGATGATCAAAATGATAGTTCATATAAAGGAAAGAAATTTTAGACTCTAAATCAAGGTCAAATCATTTTAGTGAATCAGGAAAATCAAGAGGAAGAAAGTAGTGAAAGTATAGAATTAAGATCACAAGAGCCTGAAGTTCAAGAGCCTAAGACTCCAAGGTATATAAGACTAAATCATTTAGAAGATCAAATTATAGGTGATAAGAAAAAAGGTGTTCAAACTAGGAGAAGAATTGCAGAAGAGTATTGTTTGATCTCAAAGACAACCTAATAGTGTCAATGAAGCATGCAAAGATGAACATTGGGTAGAAGCAATGAAAGAAGAACTACTGAAAATCCAGAAGAATGATACATGGACTCTTGTTCCTACACCTAAGGACAAAAATGTAATTGGAACTAAATGGATCTTTCAAAACAAATTGAATGAGAAAGCTGAAGTTGTTAGAAACAAAGCAAGATTGGTGTGTAAAGGATAATCTCAGATGAAAGGAATTGATTTTGAAGAAAATTTTGCTCATGTTGCTAGGATTGAAGCTGCAAGACTATTTCTTGCTTATGTTGCTTACAAAAACTTCAAGGTTTATCAGATGGATGTCAAGTCAACATTTCTAAATGGTGAGCTAGATGAAGAAGTGTATATTGAGCAACCTAATGGATTTCAATTGACTAATCAGGGAGATATGGTTTGTTAGTTGAAGAAAGCATTGTATGGACTTAAGCAAGCCCCAACAGCATGGTATGCCACATTGGACAAGTATTTGTTGAAGCTTGGATATAATAAAGGTATTGATGATAGTAATTTGTATTTCAAGATTGATCATGATAAAGATTTGATTGTTCAAGTCTTTGTTGATGATATCATTTTTGAAGGATATGATAGTTTGTGCGTGAAGTTTGTTGATGAGATGCAGAGTGATTTTGAGATGTCTATGATTGGAGAAATAAAATTATTTTTGGGATTGAAAATTACTTAGCTACATAAAGGGATGTTTATATCTCAGTCCAATTATGTGAAAGAATTGCTAAATAAGTTTGGTATGGAATATTCAAAGCCAGTTGGTACACCTAAAGTGATCGGATGTAAGTTGACTCGAGATGATGATTCTACTAAAAAAAATCAGACCAGATACAGATCCATGATTGGTGGATTTCTCTATTTGACTCAAACTAGACCTAATATCATGAATGTCGTATACATTGTTGTAAAATTTCAAGTTGATCCTAAGGAATCTCATGTGACAGTCGTGAAAAGGATTTTTAGGTACTTGAAGGGGACAGTTGATTTTGGATTATGGTATCCTAAAGAAGATGACCTTACTTTGAGTGCTTTTGTTGATGTTGATTGGGTAGGAGATATGGATGACATAAAGAGTACTAGTGGTGGTGCATTTTTTTTGGGAAAGAAGTTGATTTCATGGTTAAGTAAGAAGTAGAATTCCATGTATTTATCTATTGCAGAGGTAGAATACAATGTTCTTGCTAACAATTGTACTCAAGCATTGTGGATGAAGAATATGTTGAAAGATATCAGAGTTGTGTATGATGAACCTATTGCTATATTCTGTGATAATTCAAGTGCAATTAACATTTATAAGAATCTGGTGCTGCATTAAAAAACCAAGCATATATCTATCAAGTTTCACTTTTTGAGAGAGAAGGTGAGTGAAAAGGAAGTTAGATTGGAGAATGTGCCTACTAAGGAATAGATTGTAGATATATTTACTAAGCCCTTGCCTAAGGATACTTTTGAGTATTGTAGAGGGAATCTAGGGGTGATTACCCCTCCTAATTAGAATTAATATGCAATGACTTGCATCAGTCTGTGCATTTCATAGTCATATCTTGTGATCCGAATTGATGTTGTGGTGGCTGCTACTCAGGGGGAGTAGTCAGATGTTCAGAAATGTGGTTCAGAGCTTGTGTGGAGAAATATAATCTACACCTTTGTCATTGATGTCAAAGGGGGAGAAGAGTCTTGTGAAGAACTAAGAAAGAGTTAAGGAGAAAAGAGTCAAAATCTAAGGGGGAGAAAGTGCTAAGAGAAAGTATCGATGGAATTTTTTACATCATGTGTTTCCATCAATTCCAAAGGGGGATATTGTTGGATATTGTTGAAATTGAGGTTGTCTTTAAGGTTTTATATGTCGAGGATATTGAGAAAATTGTAATAAAATAAGTTGAAGGTTGTCAGTGAAGCAGTGAAGTTCAGTATGATGGCTATCTCAGTGTATTGATGATGAGATGTTGTAGATTAAAGTGTTTGTTGTCAAGTATATCTAGTTTATCCACATGAAGTTTTAGAGGTTCACATGAAGATTTGATCAAGTTATGAGTATCGGTGTTCTGACAGTTGTTCTATTTCTTTAGTTGGCGTTCCTAAAAGAAGATGATGTGATTCTAGTAATTTGAGTTGTTTTGGATGCTTCTGTGGTGATTCATGATGCTTGTGGATGTTTCTAGATCATGCTCTATCCATGTTGTTGGTTTGGATTGATTGTTGTGCTCATGATTGGTGTTTTTCTTCTATGAGTTCATGTTTTTCATGATCATGGCCGATAGGGTGATTGTAGTGTGTTGTGGATCTTTGAGGCATAATTTTTTAACGTGTTTCGTGTTTGAGACATGTTGTTTTGGGTCCTTACTATGATTTGGTCAACACTATTTGATTCACATTGACAAAAAAATTATTAATTTGGGCTGACAGTTTGTACACATTTCATATTTTGTTGGGCCGACATGTAGTTGATATTATCCTTAATTGCAAATATTTATGATCGATTTTTTATACCATTTGATGGAATGGTGTGAAGTGGTGTGCGAGATATGTGAGTGTTGTGTGCAAATAATGTTCTAATATTTCGAAGGAAGAAGTAAAGTGTGAAGAAGAGTGAATATAAGAAAGTGTTCATGTGCTTAACCGGAACTGTAATCAGGCATTAGCAAATGCTATTTTCTCAGTTCAATATTTGTCGGATGTAATCCAAATGTGACTGTAAGACAGTGAGTCTTCCTTTGGGCAGTAAGCCTTTTTGTATTTGAGCAGTGAGCTCTATGTATTTGAGTAGTGAGCTCTAGGCAGTGTGCTTGAATGCATGTGCATTCCCCATTGATAATACTTTTAACAAAGTATAAACTTGTGGACTAACCTCCATCGTGGTTTTTCCCCTAACAGGGTTTCCATAAAAATCTTGGTAGTATGTGTGTTTTTGATGTGATGATGGTTTATGCTTTCATTTTTATTTATCATATCTGAGAATAAGTTAATAAGTATAATTTTTATGACAAATGATTCACCCCCCCCTCTCAGTTATTTGCCCTTGTGTTGCCAATAGAAGGTTGTTTGGGAGAAATGGAATTTCTCCTCATTTCTTCATGTAGTTTTTTATTGTCATGCAGAGTTGAGAACATTCTTATAATGTATGTGTCTACTTTCCCTTGGATTTTTGAATACTAAATTTCTCTACAAGATTGGTTCATGTGTTGAAGTCAGTGGTAGTATGTTTGGTTGTACCAAATGAATGTGTTCTTTAGTTTTTGGTAGTTGTGGTAGTGGTGATGGATATTCTAATGATGTGGAATATTCTATAATTTTGTGAAGTGTTGATATCTGGTTTGTGTGGTGTTTCCAAACCTAGAGAAGTATGTATTTGGTAACTTGTAGTGAGTACAATTTTGATTGACCTAGCATGCTAGCGCTAATTGTAGAGGTTGTTTGTTGTTTTTGGAAGCGTGACAAAGCATGTTGGTGTATATTTGGGTCCTAGTTAACCCATGGTGTGGTTTTACTTCAATTATTTCTATTATAAAAGTGTTTGGTGCTGACATATTTGGTGTTGCATGTTTGAGGTGCATACGTTTCATTAAGTTTGACCTAATTAAGAATGTTTAGGTCACAAATGGTATAAATGCAAGGTGATTTATTGGTGGTAAGTGTAGATTCATGTAATAATGTGAATGTGATCAAGTGTGGTGTTCTTAGTGTGAGCTTAAATTCTTATGACTTTGGATGTAGTGCGTATAAGGTGCCTACCTTTTAGGTGTGCATGAAGTTGCTAGAGGCAGTGATCCAATGTTATGGATGGTGCATAATTATTGTGGTGGATATTTCCTATTGCTCTAAGATAGTGAATCTCTTTGTAATAGTTTCCTTCTTTCTTTTTTCTTCTAGACAATGAGTCCTTTGGGCAGTGACCCCTTCTCCTCTTTTGGGTAGTGAGCCCTCTAGTAATGAGCCTATTATATTCGGTGTTGCTATATGTATACATATACATATATATATATATATATATATATGTATGTGTGTGTGTGTGTGTGTGTGTATATATACATATATATGTATATATATGTGTGTGTGTATATATATATACATATATATGTATATATATGTATATGTATATGTATATATGTGTATATGTATATATATGTGTATATGTATATATGTGAGCTAATCCTCATTATGGTTTTTCCCTACTTAAGGTTTTCCATGTAAATCTGGTGTTCTATTGTGTTTGGTTATGTTTGCATTGTTGTTTCACATGTTTACATTATGTTAATACTTAATGAGGGTTAAATGTTGATAAGGGTTTGAAATTTTATGAGGGATTGAATATTTTAATGTACAACTAATTCACCCCCCCTCGTATTTTTCTTGTGCATCTAACAACCTCTTCATTCAAAGTGTCTCAATATGTGAGTAGATGTGTTGAAGAGGTCTACATCATCATAGGTGATCCCAAGGTATGCTAGTCATCCATGGTCCCTATCTTGAGTGAAGTCATATGTGACACATCCCTTTGTGATGAAGAAGTTTCTTCCTACACTATGGATGTTAGTGTTCCTAATGTTGATCACTTCACTTGAACCTAGAATGCATCTTTTGGTGGTGTTGAGAAACAAGTTATACAGGCTGGTTACTTTGTGGTTTCTCAAGTTTCTTATATTCCCAAGCTTCAAAGTTCTTATTTTTACTTGTTAGAGGATGATTTTCCCACTACAAGTCAACATTTTTAAGTGGCATGTCATATGTGGCATGTTTTTTCTTGTCGAGTGAATTGAAGGCTTTCTCCTTTTGCCTCAATTCACTTGAAGCGGTTAGCAGATATGGAGGCACCGTGGTTTCATATGGTGTTGATCAAGGTTTTCAATTTCTACCACCACACGCAATATAAAATTAGAGAATATAATATGTGGCAGTGAGGTGGCCTACATTCTATGGTTACCATGTGGCAACAAGATCCATCATGGAGAAAGTCTTCACTTGTTCAGGGGTAACCACATGTCTATGCTTGGAAGGAGGCTAATTTTTTTGTTTGGTGTGGTAGAATGAATTTTATGTTAAGGGATATTAGCTCCTTTAATATGTTGGTGTTTTCCAGAGGAAAGCATTGGCTCTCTTTTTCATTTGGTGGCCTAGGGCCATCAAATGAGTTTTGAAGATTGGGAGATTTTAGAGCCTAATGAATAAGGCATGGTTTGCTTCTCTAGAGATCTAGAACATTTCCATCCTTCACTAAATCATGCATCCCTAACTAGAGCTACTAGTGGTACTATATTTAGCTTATGCCATCCCCCTTATGGTTCCCATTAGTTATAATTAATCTGAGAGATCTTAATGGTGCATCATTCTCAAGACCTTCTATATGTTGTGAAACCCCCTCACCAAGTTATAGCCAAGAATCTATTTGTAAAACCCCAAAATTGAGTAAGTGTTGTGGTTTTGGAATTTTTAGTTTTCACTTCCATGCTTCCTTATATACTTCCTCTATTGCTCTTTATCTCCTTCTTCCTCTCCCTTTCTTTCAATCTCTTTCCTAGAAATTTTAGGTTTTTCCCAACAGTGTTAACCCTTATCTTTGTTGCTTTCTTTTCCTCCCCTCCTTTCAACTTATGATCCCTTTCTTTGAAAGATCAACTATTTATTGATCTTTTGGGGATCAAGGATTGAGATTCCTCTTTACCTCTTACCTTAATAAGGTAAGATATAATCATTCTACCTAACCCCTGATTCCTAAATCCCTTCTTTTCAAAGTTGACTAAGTGTCTACCTTTTGAGGACTGGGGATTAGGTTTTCTCCTTACTTCTTCCTCCTTCCTCCTTTTCATCTTAAGCATTAGGCCATTCGCTCAACCACCATTTTTTGATCCCTCTTTTAAAAGTTGAAAATTGACTAAGTTTCAATCTTTCGGGGATTGGGGATCAAAAATATCCTCTACCTCTTATGTTAAGGGGTAACACTTTCTCTCGCCCCCTGATCCCCGAAATCCCTTTCCTTCAAAATTAGACTAGGTCTATTTTTCAAAAAATTGGTTTTGAGTTCCCTTATTTCCTCTTACTTCCTTTTATTAGGAATTAATCCCTTCATTTGATCCCCAACCCTCGACGACCTACCTTTGGATGTCAGGATTCACTCCTTCCTCTTACCCTTTGCCTTAACCTTATGGAAGGTGATATCCAGTAGGCTCAGTGCCAATTCTTTGAAGCCCAACATCAATGCTAATAAAGAGCATTAAGTATGAAGAAGGATCAAATCTTAATGTCTAAAAAGGATAGTTTTTCAGCCTAGCGGACCATTTAATGTTAATTCAATAATTGTTTTGGGCTCAAAAATTCTTCCATGTTCATGATTTGACATTTTTTTTATTGTGAACACCATTAATGTTGTGAATCTTTTGGTGACTTGATTTGATCTTTGGGAGGACAAGGATGGTATTTAATGTTGATTTACCAAATCCCATTGGGATGAGGTGTTGTACATGACTCTTTATGGGTCATAGGCATCCTTTCTATTAGAGATCTCTTCCTTGCCATGATTTTTTATTGATTTTGTGGGTTTTATTTATTACTTGTATGGGGACCTAACATGGATTTCAAGGTCATTTATTATGGATTTCTTCTTATATCTAGCAATATTTTTCTCTTGAGTAGATATTTTATAACCTTGGGTAAACCCTAGTTGGGTTAGGATTTGTGGCTAGTCATGTTTTTGAGTTGTGCCTAAAATATAAAGGCAAGTTTTCTTTTTTTTGTAAGAGTTCTAAATTTTTGGCTAGGTACTATGTACAAATTAGTTTTGAATGTTAATGGTGAAGGCTTATGTCTATTATTCATTACTTGACAAAACTTTTGTATCTTGTAATTATGGCATATATGAATTATATTGTTATGTTATTATCTCTAACTCTAGAATGTAATATATTTTAAATCTAAATAATAAGGTTATTTCAAGTTATTTAAACACATTTGTTCTTTGAGCTATTTGTCTATTTGATTTTCATTCAAGGAGTGATATAAATGCTTGTAGAAAGTAGTGAAGATATTATTCTTCTAGATGGATTTGTAAGTAGAGTAACATAGCAAGCTTGTGTAGGCCAAGTTATCACAAGGTGATAGTCTATTCAAAAGACCCCTAAAATGTGTTTATTTTTCTCATCATAAAATGCTTAGCATATGAATATGTAGCCCATGGAAAGCATTGGTATTACATAGTTTCCCTCTCTCCATCCTCAAAAATTATCTTTGAAATCAAAAACCATTTCCCTACTTTATTAGTTTAGATTTTCTTTATATTCGTTATTCATATCTATAATGAAATGAGAACAAGGGATGTACCATCATTTGATGCAACCATACACATCCTTGTTGTATTTTATAAATATTATCTACTTTAAACTATGTTGCAACATAAGTTGAATATTCATATCTAGTTTTATATAGGGATACCCACCTAGGTCCTATAGAGCTTGAATTGTAGAGGAGAAAAGTGCTAAATCCATCTCTCACTCATTGGCCCCTAATCTTGAAGTCCTTGAGTATAAGAGTCAATTGTCCTTTACAGGGTTTTCAAGGTTCAACAAGAAAAACACCAACAACCTCCATGATCACCAAGAACATACCTTACTTTTGACTATGACACTCATCATGTGGTTCTCCCTTAGGTACCACTTGGGAAAATTAAGGATTTACTAAAGCACACTAGTTTCTCAACATGAAACTAGGAACAACATAGTGTTTATTAAAGGAAATCATCTAGGAAACTACCTCTAGAAAGCACAAGAACTCCAAACATTAAGGCTTAGCAACTCCAAAAATCACATCACAACCACCAAGGAAGCAACTAGACACTGATAATAGGATTAAAACGTATTTTTTTACTATCATGATGCTCAATTATGACCCAACTAAGGGTTAAACAACCCAACAAGATCATGTAATCATGATAAAAAAGATTACCAACAACCACTGCAAGGCTCAAACACTAAGCACTCGCACAAAAATTACACAAGATAGCCAATTCCTAGAACCAAAATTGTATCTTCTTGTAGCCTTAAGCTAAGAACACCACAAAATAGCCAAGGATAAACTCCTAAAATCCACCAAGACAACCTCAACTAGTAACTTAACAAGATTAGACATATAATATAATATGATAAACACAATAATATGTGTTGATGCATTTACTAACGCACCTTCATTCCCTACACTATGTCAAATATGAGTGTAGCTATGGAAATCACATTCCTAAATGACATAATGTGTGTCTTCACGACATCAAATAACATATATTTTTGTGCCCAAGACACCTTGTAAAGGGGGGAATTCTCTATCCTCAAGATAACAGGGTCTTAAGGATAAAACAACCCTCAATTACCTCAAAGGTCAAAGCTCGGGTGATGAGATAAATAATAAAAGAATTCTTGCACAATTTAACCAAGTTCACACTAACTTTAATAAGGAAGAATACTAAAACTACTTAATTACAAGAACAAATTATAAAATTAAAATCTCTAATACACATAAACTACATATTGTACCCTTAAGAGGATTAGTTGTCAACCACATGCGATAACATGTTGCAAGGATGTATGTGCCTTACACTATCATATTTGATAAAACAAATAGTATGAACCCAAAATCTGAAATATACAACTTGCTAAACTTGTTCATTTACACACAAACAAAATGGGAAAAATGTTAGGGGATTTTTTAAGACTTGCCTCAACCAAACCCTTATTTTGGTGTTTCCACCTCCACGAACAACTAAATAGGATTGAGATAGATAAAAATATATAAATCAAAAGATGTGTGATAGAAACAAACCTCGTAAATGAGGATAACCCCTATCAAAAATATAAAATATGTATGATAGAAAAAAATCACACAAGGAGGAGAACCCCTATCATGAATATAATAGATAAATCAAATAGGAAAAATAAGATAACAAGAGAGCATTACCAACATCCTATGGCTCCCCTCTTGGATTGATAGATGTGATGGATTCACATTTAAGAGAAGCCTTGACTATTGCTTGAGAGATTATTTTGGTAAATCTTTGCTATGTGAGTGAGAGAGCATGAGAGAGAAAGAGAGAATCAAAAAGTTATGTAAATGAGAGTTAAAATAAAAAAAAATTATGTTGCATGGGAAAGATGATCCATTACACATGCATCCTTTCTGCTATGGCATGTGTTATAGACAAGGAATGCAAAATATTAATATTTTAATTTCAATTTTTTCTAGGATGCTAGCATGTTGTGGAGACATCTACGTGTCACATAAGTGTCCTGCCAAAACTTTACACAAGTTAGGCATTTAAGTTGCTAGTGCTTCATCGTTGTCACATATGAAGTCAAAATCATGAAATCTTGACATAGATTTTTACCATAAATGAGGTAGGCCTAAATGCATCAGTGTGAAATTATGACGGGGTGCAATTTATGACACTAAATTTTCCCCCCACTTTAGTGAGCTTGGTTTTAGGAAAAATCGGTTACACTAAAGTAGCTAAGAAGACATAAATGTTAATTTTGAAATTTTGACAATTTTGTTAAAAAGGATATTGTAGAGGCCACAAAGGTTGAGTAGGTAGATACTAACGATTACCCTAGTGATTGAACTCAACAAGATATTAAGTGTCTAACATGAAAATTGATTCTACAAAACTTAGAAATGGGTCAGTTTCAAAAATAGAAGAAACTACCATGGAAAGAAGAATGCTTAAGAATATTTTTAGTGAATTGGAATAAAAATTTGATAGAAAAGGGAGTATATTCCCTATCCTATTTTTTCCCCCAATAAGGTAGGTAAAAATGGGAAGGTTTGAAAGGGAAAATTTTCCATGAAAAATGGGAAAAAAATTGCCTATATACACCTAGTGTGGGCCTATGGAAGGTCATTTTTACTATTCACTTCAAGGAATTTGTTGACTTTTCAAGAGAGTTTTTCAGAAAAATTCCTCACAAATGAGACTTATGGCTTCCAATGATTGAGTATTTGTAGACCATCGTGGAGAGGGGTGAGCTACTAGATGAGGTATGAGGAAACTTTCCCCCTATATTTTCATTTTATTGTGTTCAAATAGCTATAGAAAAACCACAAGCAATGCAAGCATTCTATCGACATGACAACATCTAATGGGTGTGCTAGCATCCTACTAGCGTGTTAGAGTTCATTGGTCAATTATGCCTCAGACACCAATGTGTGATGTAGACATCTGTGTGGTGCAATGTTGTCTCAGAGACATAAAGTGAAAAATTTAGAAGATTGTTAGCAAGAAATCTTAGAGATACAAACTGGAGTTCTATTCCCAAAAGATCTATGTTGGTTGTAGTTTATGACCTTGGAGTAGGTTCTATTGAGGTGACATAATAAACTATTCTAGATCCAATATTATTTATAAATTAGAATAAAATAGTATGCACACACAAGCTAAATAAAAATTTAGAATGCCTTATATTCATTATCCCAAGAATCATTTGTTACATTCCTTATATCTCCATTATAGGCAACTAGTGTATTCTTTCTACTTACATTCCTTCCTTTTGGTGAATATATCTTCTTGCCTACTTATATTTACAACATGGGATGTGGCCCTTGCATAGTATCCCTAACTTACATTATATTTTCTTAATTTTATATTTCAAAATATTCTTTTTGGTTAGTTACTACATATATTTTCAATAGTGCTTGTATGTTGTCTCCAGCTAACATCATCCCCTCTTCAAAACATTGATGTGTCCTTAAGTCAAATTTTATTAGATAATAGGATATCTAAATATGTAGTTTGGAGGATCAAAAGGTGTAGTTGATGGATGTGAGTGTGGATTTTTACCGGTTTCTTTTCCCCATCCAAAATAGTAGTGAGGATTTGGATGTTTTGGGATAATTGTTGAGTCTCTTGGATGATACTAGATATGTGTGCTAATTGTAGATTGATAGAATCTTTGAGTTAATGAAACCACTATTGGATTTTGTCCCTTTAATCTTGTAGAACTATTGGTATTGATTGTAGATTCCTTATAGCTTTTCCTGGATACTTCCATCTAAGTCTTTGGAGGCATCATATTGCTAGTAGCTATGTAGGATTTGCTCCTCGATAGTATCCATATGTGCTTTGGTCAAGGCTACAATGGTAGGCCATTGTAGGTAGTATTGGAACATCTAATTTATTTCCTCTATTATTTCTTTGATTGTTCTTAAATGAGTTTCTAGTTGAGACCGGGTAGTGGCACATCTATTTCAGATCTCATCCATCTTAGTCTTCTGGAACTCTACATGTACCTCCTATTTTATTTTATCTTTTTGAAGGCTAGGGTCTTGTAGAATTTCATTTATGGACATTTTTAGCTATGTCAGAGGTTCCTGAGAGCCCCCCCCCTTCAACTAAGGAAATTTATCTTGTATATCCTTGACCATCTCCTCTACTTTCTCAACACTCTCTACATGTTTCAAAATCTCATCTTACATTGTTTGATGGAATATCTCTCCTAATTTGAAACTTATGCAATGGTGAGTTGTTCCCTATGTTTACCTTTGTATTGACCATTGGTAGCTAGAGCAATTGTGAAGATGTTATAGCCTATATGTGTTGTTGTTTGGCCAAGAAGTCCTTGATCGGCTACATCAAAGAAGGTGTTGGAGGTGAAGGTGCTCTGGTTCAAGGAGGAGGATTTTTTATTGAAGGTGAATCATATTTTATTTCTTCTTCTCACATCTATTTATAGGCCTTGGAAGTTGCCTCTATGATTTATCCTTACACTTTTTGTGTTATTTTTTATTTCTCTAGCATGAGTTTGTTTAAGTGTTTCTTAGACCAGAGCTCTTTAGCTTGTAATTCATTCATTTTAGTCTTTTTCAAATCGATGAGGGAGGATGCTACATATGTATGGTTGAATCCTAAAGTTTCTTCGCTTCCCCTATTGCTTTTTCTTTTTGTATTTTGAGGATTGTTGGTATCTTCTTTGGTAGTTTTCTCATGAACTCCTCCAAAGTGAGTTTTGATGTCATCATATACCTGATCAATGATTGTTCAATAATATTTTTGTTAACAAAAGGAATTTTTTAGTAGTTCTATAATATCTTGTTAAAAATATTGTGTTGTAATAGTATGTTGTATATCTGTTCTTCATCTATTAGTGGGATTATGGGACTCCCTGGTCTGGAGGAAGTATCTAGTTTTGCCTCTTTCTCCTCTTCAATTTTTTATTAAGGGATGATGTCTCTTCTCACTTGTTGTTTCTTTCTATCTTTCTTCTTCTCTTCCCTCATCTACATTAATTCCTTTGTAGCTAATTGTTCTTGGGGATTTTTCTCTAATATTGTCTTTAGTTTCCTCTTCTGATATTTGGTGCTTCCAGTGTTGGTAGATGATACCTAGTTTTTGTTTGGAGTCTTCTAGATCTCTTGGGAATAGATTTGGTGGTTGTTTTAGGTTCTATTTATTTGAGGTACTTCTACTTGATCCTTCCTAATTTTGGTAGCTTTCTCCTTAGCTATTGACTCCATGCATTATTTTATCATTATGTGTATTTCTACCTTGAGATCTTTTGGGAAGCTGAGCAACTGAGCAACATGGGATTCAACCTCTACGTTCAGAATCTCATATGGTAGAGGCAGAATCCATGATGTTTGAGGCTTGATTGCTTCTATCACATGGTGAAGTCTTTGTCCACCAAGAAGACTATAGAGTCTATGTGCTCCTGTACCATCTCTTGAGATATTATCCACCTATTTTGCATC
Organism: Sequoiadendron giganteum; assembly: GCA_007115665.2. Classification (NCBI taxonomy): domain Eukaryota; kingdom Viridiplantae; phylum Streptophyta; class Pinopsida; order Cupressales; family Cupressaceae; genus Sequoiadendron; species Sequoiadendron giganteum. The sequence goes on from CM021107.1 coordinate 356,765,876, forward strand.
TACCTTTAAAACATCTTGAAGTAACTATTCAATACCTGAATATAGGTCAATTTGGCTTGAAACCATTTGATATAGTCTTGGATTTATGTTGCTACTAGTTTATTTTCTCTCAGACCTTTCTAATGAATTGAGATAAGAGGTTTAAAACATAAAAGTAATAAAAATACATTGTTCCATATCAAAAGTTGTAACCTAATTATTTTGTCTGAGTGGAATTCTCAAGAAGCTCCATTCTGAGGCCTCACAGAGATCAAAATACTTCCCTTGAGCTAACATCTAGTATGTAGTATGGATGGCAATGACCATTACAAACCCCTCCTCGTGTGTGTAATAGAATTTGTACATGGCATACTTCACTCCAGGGTCAATCATGTTGCTAATGTCAAGGTTCCTTCCATCGAAAGTGGCCCCATTGAGCTTGGTGACCTCAACATTTTTGATACCCTTCTTTGGAAAAATTTCCCCTTGTTTGAGAAATTTGGTAATATATTGGATGGCTTCCTTGGTGATGTGATATGGTTTGTCGAGATACAAATATTCATCATGGAGCCTGATGAAGACTAGCCAGATCCATTCCTCCTCTTTGGAAATATTTGGGAAATCTTTCCATACATCTAGCTTTCTTTGTAAGGCCCCGATCTCTTGCTCAATAGTTGCAAAAGTTTTTAGTGATGGTCATATTTGGATTGTTCATGCCCCTAAAATTTTGTGTGTATTATGTGGAGGAAAAGATAGGTTGTTAAATATTAGTTCTCTTTAAATGATCATTTAGGGTGTGTGTATTGTTGAGGATCGAAGTTAAGAATTATATTCTATTCATTTTAGATATTTTAGATCTATGGTTCCATGTCTAAGTTCATGTGCTAATAAGAAAATTAAGCTCCAAAATGGAACTACCTTCACTTTCTCATCTTTATTGTCTTCCAATGATCTTGAACAATGTTAATATTAATAATGGACAGTAGCATAGCAATAATAAAAGTGATGCTAATGATTCTAATAGTGATGTACTTATGATGGGTGATGTAACATTTAATAATATAAGAAAATATAGGTGATTTTAAATTTAGTCAAGGATTGGTAATTTTCAATATATTCACATTGGCATTAGATTTTTGAGATAGAAGAGAAAAAAAAAGAAGTAATATTGTTATTATTCTTATTGTTAACACAATAATAAGATATTGGTAAGAATGATATTAGATAGAAACTAAATGCTATTATTTGAAATAAGAATTATTAATAAGGGTGGGTATTAAATATATTAAAGTCCAATAGCTATTAGTATATTTTAAAATAGGCAAAATAATTGTAACTATAATAGCCACATTATTATACCATGATTTTTTATTTGTTCTTGTATGTATTGCCTACATAAACCTACATCATTTAATTAAAAATAAATACGTGTGCCTGTAATACTAATAAATAAAATATTTAAATATTCATATGATATATGATTATTATATAAGAAACTATTGGTGATGATATTATAGCTTGTTATTTAGTGGAAATAAATAAGGCTCAAAATGATGCCAAAAACATAGTGCCCACTCACGTGTTTACTCTTGTCTTGTCCCAATATTTTCTATGATTATATTTCAAGGTTATATTGAGTTGATAATAATCTAATGTTTATTTTTATTAATTTATATAGGTGTGATAGAGTAGGGTGGTATATTTGATAAGTCCTTATTTAATGATACATTAAATTATAGACATTATTTTCTTGAGATAACTAGAACCAATGACTACTACATATAGTTTCTTACAAGAAAAGTGTGATATGTGTAAAAATTTATATGAGTAGAACAATAACTAAATTTACTGACTATTCACATTTATATAAATCAAATGATTAATTGCCATTTATTAATTACTTGATCCAAGAGAAGTAGTAAGTTAATTTTAAGTCATTAATACTTGTCTCTATTTTTTTAGGCTTTCTATTTAAGATACGGGCTGCTGGACAGCTCGGTTGGGTCGCGGGGACACCAGACCTCTGTTGTATAAAAAAGAAAAAAAAAATTACAATAGATTACTAATGATATTAAAAAGAAAGTATATAATATGAGACCACGTGTCTTTTTGGCATTTTGTCAAAAGTTCACGTGCTTTCTCTATGCTTCCACATTTTACATTTGTGTCTACCAGACAAGGAGGTGGTTGGAAAGGTTGTGCAGTTTAGCCTTACACCTATCAATTGCATTTGCTTGAAGGTTTTCTAAAGCCCTTTCATCAAAGGTAGTTTGGGGGGGAAAAAAATACCGGGAAAAATCTATGCATTACGTGATCACATTTCTTAGAGATATTCTGTAAAATAGTTCACGTGCCTTTTCTATGCTTGGCATTTGCATACTTGCCCGATGAATGCAGCTTAACACGTACAAATTTTCTCCCTTGAAAGTTTCTTAAGCCTCCCGTTAAATCTATTCTGTGCATAACCTGCAATTAGTGCATTCCATGAGACCTCATTTTTATAATGCAATCTGTCCAATAGTTCGTATGCCTTGTTAGGCGTCCACATATTTGCATACCCTCCAACATTTAGTGGAAAGTTTATAAAGCCCTTTTAGTAAATAAAGATTGGGGAATATCACATCTTCTGGGAGGCATCGGTCAAAACAGTTCATGTGCTTTGCCTATTCACATCTACCAGGAGAGGATGAGGGCACAGGCAGAGGAACCTTAACCAGTATGCCACAATTTGCACAGAATCTTGAGGTAAGTCACTTGCCATGGTTTTATTTAATTTTATTATTATTCTAAAACCATTACGTTGTTATCTGTCAAATGAAGGCATTGTTTTTGTGGATTCATCTATGGATGTTCTATATATGATATTATTGAGAATGGGGCATGTGAACAGTTGAGTTTGTCAAAATCTGCCTTGGGTAGTGTTGCGTATTTTTTCTTGCAAACTCTTTCCCTTGGTTTTGATTTTTCACTTTTCCAATTTAGCGAGTTGCGGTCTAAACAATGGTTTCAAAATATATCTATTAAAATGAAAATTACTGCCAAAATCCTAATAATACACACATTTAAGTTTTAACACAGTGAAATAAAGTTTCTGCAATGATCCTAATAATGAGCACATTTAGATTGTAACATTTTAACATCCTTTACCCTACGTAGTTAAGCATATATCAGCATAATTAATATATATGATATATTTTATATGAATGCTATAATCTATGTCCATAACCTATTCAAAGCTTCCAGTTTGGCATAGGCGAAAAGGTACCGACAAAGTTTATGGAATTTAAAGCTTTACACTTATCACTTGCTTTTGCCCAGAAGTTTCCAATTCCTTGCTAACAAATCCATTCTGTGTATATCCTGAAATCAATGCATTCCAGCGACCATATTTTCTTTGAGGCATTTTGTAAAGCCTTTGTCTCTACTTTCACATTTGCTGTCAGGCAGTTCACGTGCCTTGGCTATTCCTCGCATTTTGCTACATGACTGACTGCCAGGGCACTTGCAACTACAACAACAGACAAAATTCTTTTAGCCTTAATGCTCGGATGGATGTCCAAACCTCCCATGCAGAAAGGATGTTGACAAAGGTTGTAAAATTTGGCTTTACCCCTGCCAAGAGTATTTGTTTGAAATTCTCTACAGCTATATCTTGCATTTAACGCATTCCATGAGACCACAATTCTCTTAAGCATTCTGCCAAGCAATTCACGTGCCTTGTCTTGCTGCCGCGTTAAAAAAATTCCCACGGTTCAATCACCACTACAACATGGGTTTCCACAAATCGAGCCTTTACCAAACTAACTACACTAGGAGTGCCTTAGGATGCACCCCTATGAAAGGGGATTGGGTTTCTTTATTTTTTCCTCTTAGGTGTCGCGAGTCTATATGTTTAGATTGTGGAACCATAAAATTATTTTATGGGAGTTTAAGAATAGTCAATCATTAATGACAAATCTTGTATTTGGAACTAATACAATATATTCCCTATTTTCACTTTTGATAACTAAATTACATTTGAGCATTAGCTGCACTTGAGATTCAGGTGATTCTATTTTAGATAAATATAGTTCCCATGGCCAAACTAACTAAACCTAATTACCCTTTATTATTTATTCCTATTTATGTTTATTCACTTTATATGTTTTAAGGAATAGAATATTTAAATATTTATTTTGTTGAGAAGGAGTGATAATTTTAAAAAGGGTAAAATAGAAGAATGATTGTTATTCTCACATTCTTTAGTTAATATTCTTTTCTATTATTATGCTTTTTATTTAGATCAAATAGAATTATTTTTTCTACATAAGTTCTTAAATTAAGTATCTATGAGCTTTAGCATAGAATTGACGTGGCGTTGTCATCAATTTACATACTTGAATTTTGATATTTGAATTATCAAGCGTATATTATTCTACAATATAATGTTAGTTATATAACAATTACTTAAATTAATTAAATGTGTTTATCTCAAATAGTCATTTAACTTATATGGTTGTATTTGATTAATCAAAATTATCTACCTCCTTTGTAATTGGTATATAGAATTCAGTTGGAAAGTATACTTATTTAAATGTTATTATTTTTACATTCCATTATTAAAAATGATGTCAAGGACCTATAGATTATGAATTTAATGATATGACCCATATTCTAATGACAAGGCATGTAAATAATAAGTATTATCTAGTTTCATTATTGAGAGTAATATCTAATTTAATTAATCAATAATTATGAAATATAATCATGATGGATAAAGGTATATTTCTTTAAGAAAAAAAGAGAGATAGTACTAATTATGGTTTTAATATAGGAACCTTGTTTATTTATTGAATATGTTTAAAATGACACTTATTTATGTTTCTAAAATAATATAAAAGTACAAATGTAAATCACATCATTTTGAAAGAAAATTGAGGAAACTTGTTTAATATTAAATATGCATTTATTTATGTTTTTAAAAAGTATAGAAGTATAGGTTTTATATCCCATCATTTTGGAAGGTAAATTAGGAATCTTGTTTATTATTTGTATTAGATCATTTAATAGTGTTACCTTCTATAAAAGTATTTTTATTTATTAAGAGTGTTAAAGTTCTTATCATCATTGGTGTATTGGTAGTCCACCATGTCTAATCATCTATAAGGAGTCTCTTGGGTAAAATGTGCCTCTTATGAGTTATTGTTTATAATGGATTAAGAAATAGGTATACTTTTAAAGAGTAGATAGAAGGACTATTTAAGAGTTTGATTATATGTAGAAGATTCATGAATTATGTGAGTATCATTTAAGGGTAGATAGAATGACTAATTAATTCATTAGGATTGATTGGTATATGGTTAGATATTGATAATGATTTTTATGTTTTGCATTATTTGAAAGAGATCACATGTCTCACAAATTGAGCACATATATGTGTTGTAGTAGAAATTTCCACATGGTTTTGACATGTTGGTTCTCTTTAGTCTTGTGTTTCTTTAAAATCATTTTATTTCCCATGGTATTGGAGTTGATATTTGTGTGGATTAATTATGGGAACTATATTTTTAGTTTATTATTTGTTAGTATACCTCATTATCTTTAATAACAAGATGGAGGTTCTTTAATCCCTTTCATTTGTTGAGTGTGAAGAGAGAGAGAGAGAGAGAGAGAGAGAGAGTTATGGAAACTAATGGTTGTAGTAGTATTTGTTTTAGGTTTTGTATATAATTTTGTATGTTCTTTCATACTATGTGATAATGATTATAGAGAGAGAGAGAGAGAGAGAGGGAGAGAGAGGGAGAGAGAGGGAGAGAGGGAGAGAGAGAGTTATGGAAACTAATGGTTGTAGTAGTATTTGTTTTAGGTTTTGTATATAATTTTGTATGTTCTTTCATACTATGTGATAATGATTATAGAGAGAGAGAGAGAGAGAGAGTTATGGAAACTAATGGTTGTAGTAGTATTTGTTTTAGGTTTTGTATATAATTTTGTATGTTCTTTCGTACTATGTGATAATGATTATATTTTCTACACTTTTTGAGTGAGTTCCACTAGTGGATAATTAAATGCATATATAATTTTCAAATTTGACATTTTCCATGCAGTGGTAGTTCTAGGTTGTTTATGTCCTTTATTTAATATTGTCATTAAAATATGAAATTGAGGATCTTGAGGTTATTTATCTCATGTTATATGTTATCTTACAAGATTTATTTATTTGGGATATTATATATACATGGAATTTGGTGTTTGGATTGGGATTAATACGTTGATGGTATTAGGTTTACCTATTATGTGAGTGTACTTTAGCTTTTATAGTACATAAATTGTAAGGAATGCATGATACCTTGAGTAGAGGTATTATGAGTATGAATGAAGTTGAGTCGTCTGTTGAAACCCTTTGGGTTTACCCTATGTGGGTGAGTCAAATGAGCTGGAGCAACTCAAGTTGGGCGAACTACGGTGCCTCTGTGAAGTATATACGTGGGCAAGGCCATCAAGTGATGAGCCCCTAAGACATTAGGTCGGACCCCTAGGATTTTCCTTCTGAGTCTTGTATGTAACTTGTCATTTTCTACCAATATCGTAAACTACCCTTGATTTATATAGATTGTCTTAGTAAACTTGTGCTAACTACCTTTGATCTTATGTGTGTGCCTAGCCATGTAGACCTTGTAGGTATAGGTATTGGGAGAGGAATTTTTTGACACGATGGAATGTAAGAGGTATGTTAAGCCGATCCAAGAATGTAGACTCTATTTCTAAAAATAGTAAATCATTTCTATAGTTACTTCCAACTAGTGTGATCATTGAATATAGTTGTAAGTAGTGAATTGTGTTGTTATTGTATTTTAAGTAAACAAATGAAAAAAAAATTGTTTGCAAAATTAGTAATATTTGTTGAAGATTAGTTAGGTTGTTAGTGTCCATTAGGGGTGTAAAGAAAAAAAATTATTAATTATTGCAAAATTAGTAAAGTTGTTACAATTTTGTTAGGTTGTTTAGTGTGTAAGAATGTGGGCATGACATAGGTATCAGAGCCTAGGTTGGTACATTGGGAACTTTTGGGACTTATATCAGAGTCTTAGTTGTTGTGCATGTTGTCCCTTAAGTATTAGATATAAGGTATTTGACTTAGGGTAAATGTGTGTTGGACATCTAGGGGGAGTTACCTACATGTACTTGTGAAAAACTATGTGAGATGTGAAAAACTATGTGAGATGTGAATTTAGTTATAAAGATGCATGTCTTCTATGATTATGTTTGTATATGTGGTGTATTCCCTAGTGTTGACCACTCATAAGGGAGACGGGTATGCTAGTGTAAATAGGGGTTGAGTGGGCAGGAGAAGACCTTCATTATGACCTAGCCTATTTGAGTCAGGTGAGCTACGGTGTGGCCCTCACTTCCTAGGGTAAGGTGAGCTACTATGGGCCCTTATCTATTTGAGGGTGAGGAGAGCCATTATATGGCCCTCATTATCATTTGGAGAATATCTTCCCCCATCTCCCCCTCTTTATGGATCTGCTAGTGATTCATATGTGATGCCATTACCTAATTAACATTCCCTTGTCTCTCTTACCACCATCTATCATTGTAAACCAAAAGTGTTGATGATGGACCTAAGTGTGCCCTTATTCTACAATAGATTTACTATTGATGATTCAGTTTCTATATGATTGTCTTGGGACATGTTGATTATTATATGATTGTCTTTGGTTGTGTGAGACACCTTGCTATTATATTATGATGTATTGATGATATCTATGTGGTTTGAGACCACCTTATCCCCTCCTCCCCCTTAGGTGACTTGATTGAAGTCACAAAGTGATTGTAATGTGAAAATTTGTGATTTTGGATTCATATTTATGATTGCTAATATGATTTTATCTGATTGATGAAGCCATCAGTTTGAATTTCTTAAGTTATCGATTTCATGCATTGTGAAAATTGTCCTCTTTGCCTCAAGGACTAGTTGTTGATACTTTTCTTTCAAATTTTGAATTGTTGGTTGGTGGCCAGCATTGAGAATTTTATCTTTTCTTGGAAATTTTGAATTGACACTTTAATTGAAATTTAAAATTTCTTATTTTCAAGCATTGGAATATGTGTAGTAATGTGGAATATGTTAGACTGTCATAATCATGTGGAGTCACCGACAGGTTGTATGAGAGGAGTAGATGGATTGACGATTTATTGAGAAGGGGTAAATGAGACCGGTATGGGACGGTTACTATCTATTCCCTTTGAGTTATCAGACATTTCTATGCAGAGGTTCCTCGGGGAGGACTTGACAATGGTTATTTATGTGATATGTATTCTCAGAGGAGAATTTTGGGCACTAGGAATCCTCATCCCTTTGTGTGAGCCTTGTGTTGTGAGTCGAGTAAGTTTTTTTGTGGTCATTTATGTTTTTGTTAGATATCATTTTGGTTGTACAAATGAGAAAATAAGAGTAAGGAAATAATAGTTGGAGAGGAGATTAAATGACTGCTTAAAGATTATGAGTATGATATATTGATGTCAAGGTGTGACATATGACTTCTTGTTAAGGATAAAGTATGATTGAGGTACTTTTGACAACTAGTGTTGTTCGAATAAATGGAGGTTTCTCGATAATAGTATAATGATTGTGTAATTAAAACCATCTAATATGTGTGATATAAGTATTCCTAAGTATATTTGGATCTCGACTACCTTTTTCTTAGGTATGGTTTGTATAAGAAACCTTTGCATGAGTTGATGGTACTCTTATTCATAGGGAAATACCTTTGGTGGAAACTTATACATGTTATCTAAAGATTGATTTTGTGTCAACTTGCTAAACAAGAATTATAATTTCGTCTCAGCTCCTATCTACTCATAGGTGGTAGAGGTTTATGCTACCCAAACCTTATTAACTTCCAGGAGGAAGTTTCGTCTAAGGGGAGGGGAATGTAAGGCCCCGATCTCTTGTTCAATAGTTGCAAAAGTTTTTAGTGATGGTCATATTTGGCTTGTTCATGCCCCTAAAATTTTGTGTGTATTATGTGGAGGAAAAGATAGGTTGTTAAATATTAGTTCTCTTTAAATGATCATTTAGGGTGTGTGTATTGTTGAGGACTGACGTTATGAATTATATTCTATTCATTTTAGATATTTTAGATCTATGGTTCCATGTCTAAGTTCATGTGCTAATAAGAAAACCAAGCTCCAAAATGGAACTACCTTCACTTTCTCATCTTTATTGTCTTCCAATGATCTTAAACAATGTTAATATTGATAATGGATAGTAGCATAGCAATAATAAAAGTGATGTTAATGATTCTAATAGTGATTTAATTATGATGGGTGAAGTAACATTTAATAATATGAGCAAATATAGGTGATTTTAAATTTAGTCAAGGATTAGTAATTTTCAATATATTTACATTGGCATTACATTTTTGAGATGGAAGAGAAAAAAAAGAGAGAAAATAATATTGCTATTATTCTTATTGTTAATGCAATGATAAGATATTGATAAGAATGATATTAGATAGAAATTGTATGCTATTATTTAAAATAAGAATTATTAATAAGGGTGGGTATTGTTGTGTAGTCTCACAACACACCCCAAGATTGTAAGGCTTTGGGACCCCAAATTATATTTTCTCTCTTGTGGTATGAGCTAGATAATTGGAAGATCGTCGAGAAGAAAAAGAAGTAAAAGAAATCTTTGATTAAAAGAATGTTTCGTAATAAAGTGTTATGGGTATTAAATACCAGGAGTCGGAGATGTTTGAAAGGTAGAAAAGGTAATAAGGATATGAGCTAAGCATTTCGGTCTGATATTTGAAGCCCGAGATAGAAGGAAGTCTAGTAAGATCGGAGTTTGGGGAAAGTTCATGGGTAAAGCTAAATATCGGGTACCGGGTACCAAGTTGTGATATAAAGTGAATCTTTGAGATTTTGTGATTATCTAATGAGTCTGATAGTCCGATGGTCCGATATATGTAGAGGATAATCATACACGAATTTATATGTACTTGAAAAGCGTTTTATTTATGGAAATTTATATTATGACATTTGAATAATGGTTTTATTTATATGAGATGTTTATAAAAAAAAAATAAGGGATTTAATGTGTGGAATTTGTGATTGTAGGAAATACAGATTGTGATACAAAGTTCGGGTATGGACAGTCAGGAAAATTTGAATCGTGGATAGAATCATTTCCAAATCAAATTACTTACTCTGGGAGGTTATACTGCAGAAGGATTTGAGTCCACTGGAATGCTGGGGATCCCGGTATTATACATATGGTGGAAGCAAATGTCAATCTCGAGGGAAGTCCATTCCTGAGAGTAGCATATCTGAAGCAAGACCGAGTGTTGGAACTAAGTGATAACATGATCATTTTGAATGTATGGGGAGTTCCAACACACTATCCTGATTCAAGTTATTATCCTGGCGATAATTTAAAAAAAAGATTAAAACCTGAAGAGCTTCAATGAGCAATTGAAGTTAATTTCCAAGGGCTTCAATTGTAATTTCCTAGTCAATCACTATCTTCCATGGGCCTTGATATGATTAGTCCCTTAGATTCTAGCGCATGTATCTATCTTATCCTATTTGTGCCTTGTGTTCTATAAAAGGCTAGAGAATTTCTTTTTTAAGTTAAGTTCAGAATTTGTGGATGTCGAAAGAGCCAAAACTTCTTTAAGTTTTGTTATTTTTTCTTGTTTTCTGAATCATTCCGATCTAAAAATTTGTATGCACATAGACATTGATTAATATGAGAGCCAATTTGATAGCTACCTATCTCGTGAATCTTTTGTAGCTGGTTTTGTTAATTCAACCGAACAAGCCTATATGTTGTGCCATTTAAGGGTGCATATAGAAAATACTTGGTGTCTAAACTAAACCCCTCTCTTTAAAAGTTCACACCGTTTTATATGCAGCTATGAAGCAATCTAGTGATGTATAAAGTGGTTTGCTTTGATTTAATTAATTCTTTGGGGCATGCGTGGAGAATAACTAGGATAAATTTTAATTTTCAATACTTTTATGCTTTATTTTAGAATAGATGTTTAAATTCTTTGAAAATGTTCCAAAAAATAGATAAATGGATGGAAATTTATTGAAAACCCTTCGATTATATAAAATTTCCAAATGCTTAAAGTTAAATCTACTTAAGTGATAGCAATGAAATTGTCGATGTTCATGAAATATTATTTCAAATCTTCGATTTCATGATACTTGTTCTCGAAATTAAAATTGAAAACTCAGTGTCTAGTAAATATGTCAAAAGAAACAACATATTCCCTTTGAGATTAATAGCAAATTCACATCATACCCTGAAGTGAACCTAGTACAATCATGACCTGGTTATCGAAGACTTGGGATTGAATTGAGTCAATCTTTTTGTTTTGTTTAGGAAGATTTCTCCTTTGAGATTGTCTTGTTCCATATCTTTCAAGAAGAATAGGCTTCTTTACGGTTTGTCTGTGAAGATTTTTATTCACTCCTTTGATGCAAGTGAAATCATTGTCAACATGAATTGGCACTAGAAGGAGGGCTATTTTGACTTTTTCTAACTAGTTCTAAGTTTTAAAGCTTGTAAAGAAAAATTAAATACAAGCTAGTATTTCAGTATGGAAGTTGAGAAACTCATGAAAAATTTTAACCAGAGGTTATATCCTTTGAGTTTGCTCACTTTTGGTAGAGTCACCAAATGTAGAATTCATGATACAACTGATCACGATGAACTCGATTGTGAAACTTTCCTAACTAGGGTAAGCTTGGCCATGTAAAGTGATCTCGTTAATAGAAGAAACTTTAACTACTAGAAGAAAAGAGTCGTTAGCGAAAATTGTGTGCAACCCTAGTAAAACCAGAAATATTGAAAAATCAACTAATGCATCAAAACAGTTGGATAATTGCAATTATTATAATGAAAATCATAACACGTTGTAGGAAAATAAATGAGAATGTCAATATTTTGGAATATTGCATCAGAACAAGGAAACAACATTGATGATTCATCATTCTCCTTATACATGGAAAACACAAATAAAGAAAAGGAGCAGGAAAATTGAGTGGGAGACGCGTATATTTTATCCCAAACAAAAAATTTACAAGATAAAAAAGGAAATTTTCTTGATTTTATGCAAGATACAAAATATCATTCTTTTACTTTCTCTCTCTCTAATGATAATATAAATTGTGATATATCTTGGTCTAACAAAGTGCAAAGTGAAGATAGGAGCCAAGACATGAAATTTTTCGAAGGGGAAAGTCAAAAAATGGATGCAGTCATTCATGGAAATAAACAGAGTGCATAAACGAACCATGAACCAGGGCTGAAAGAAGGTAGAGTATGGTTGCATCAAACAAAGTTTTGCAATCGACCTTTAATGAGTTCGTTTTCATACATTTGAGCCAAGCCATTGGTAAGTACACCTTTGAATTTATGATTATCAAACATAGAAATTTAAAATAATTCATTATTATATTAGGATTGTTGAAATTTTTTTGAGTGAATTTAAGATAAGCTTGCTATAATTTGTACTAAAATGACTATGGAAATAATCATAGAAATTATAATTAATTTTTTTGTTAGGGTTAATCGTTTGTTAGATTAATGCCTGGTTATTTAGGGTTAGTTTTTTTTTAGGGTTTGTTTTGTTTTTCTTTTCTTTTCTTTACTTTTGCTTTTTGTTTAGCCTTTGAATTTGTAAATTCCACTTAACTTGTAATGCCCCACCACGGGACCCTAAAGGAAGTTGCAACTCAATGCGGAAGCATACAAAATTTTTTTCTTAAAAGTGCATTATAACAAAGAAGATGCACAACACCTCGCAACAACCTCTAAGGTAACATGACAAGATTACATCAATTACAAACATACACACTACTTGAACACAAATCATTTATTAAAATATTAAGCATACATTTAATTTCACATACTTACAAAGCATAAAAGATTCTACAACTAGGATAACATATAATAGGTTCCAGATTACATTATCTTAAAAGTGGATTACAATACTCATTCCCGGAATGAGGTAGATCAAACCTAACTATTACAATTACAAGATCCCACCTTGAAAACAAGTGAGGGGAATAATAATAACAAGAGCTAATCTAAAGTAAATAGAAAGCTTAAACTAAATAATGAAACCACTGCGAACTCTCCACTAGAAAACTTCGCAACACAATCTGCAAATCAAAAGGGGACCCAACGGTGTAGGGCGCATGTTCCTCCCAACCAAGTGGTACCCGAAGGCCCACCCCCCGTGCTAGGAGACAGTAACATGGATACAAGGACAATCCCTACAACCTCAAGTCACAAGCTAACTCAACTCTAAACAAAACTATCACAAGTACAACACTCACTCAAGATTACATTGAAATCAGAGTTTAACAATATGACACTCCAGTAACCTATACATATAACTAACCTAGGAGAAATGTCACTCAAGGTACATGAGTTACCCATTAGATCTTACTAGATCTCGGCCCCCATTGAGCTTCACCCTCCTACGGTTATCATGTGATACAACACCACTCCAAACTAAGGAGGTACAAATAATCCAACAATTTCATTCCAAGAAGAAACAACCATTTCCCATTCGTAGAAACCGAGTGACTCACTAAAAATGAAAAACCTCACTACCATAGAGGACTATACAAGACAAAACCATGAAATGATAACTCACAAAATAACATTCCTCTCAAAGAAGACTTATAATAACTCATCTAATACCTCTTTCAATTACCCCTATATACCACAGAAGATTACTCAAACACACATAAAAACATAATAGTTTAATGTTTACAACATTCTATTTTATCATAACCTTGCATACAGTCAACGAAATAACTTTTAACAATTCACACCACTCAATTGTCCCCATTTAACTAATTAATTACAAGGCTCTTCCAAACATAGATAAAACATCATACTGATCATTTCCCTTAATACATGCAATTACATGCATCTAATCCAATGATTATTTACACGAAAACAATATCTTCTTTACAAGAATTCTTCATCCTAAAATTAACTCAACTTGAACATGAACATGCTCCTTTTAAACAGAAGAAAACTAATCTAATTAGCTAAACCTCAATTCTATGAAAATATATTTATAACTAAAAATACTTGTTTTCTCTCTTTAAATTATTTCACTTAACCTTATTCTAATCATGCATCAAATACATGTGTTTACTTATAACAAGTCCATTTCAATAAATAAATTATTTAAATCAAATCCTTAATTTTATTTTTATTTTTCTATTTGTATGAAACAACCATATACATCCAGTATATATATACACAACACAATTTTCAATATATATATAAATTCTAATATCTTTAGATTAAATATATATATTTTTTCCAACCATTAAACATAATACCACAATGTTAATCAAAATAGGTTCATAAATATTTAATTTTCATTTTATATATATCTATTTAATATTAAAAAAAAACTAAACATCAAAATTTGCGTGAGTACGGAGGGCGGATGGATGAACATAACAAATTTTGCATATTTTAAAAGACTGTGGATTTAAGCATGGATAGGGGAAAAAAACAGTGGTTGGCTGGCTTACGGTTCACACGCCGCAACCTCCATACAAGGAAAACCCCAATGTTTGGGGGCGGTTGTGCTATGCATAGCCGAACCCGAACAGGGGTGCGGCTTTAGGAAAGAGGGGAGGAGGGGGCTATGGAGGATCTTCCTCCACAGTCGTCCCCTCATGGGGGCGGCGGTGGAGGCAGCGCCTCCCATGCCTTCCCCAAACAAACAAAAAACCCTAATACGAAAATTTATCAAAAACAAAATATGAACTGCAATTTCTAAAATCCGCCAGACGTCGTACGGAAGGCGATTGCAGTCATAAAATCCACAATAAAAATATACTTATATATTATATGTAGATATTTATGTATATATATATATAATATATTTAATGAATTTCAATATTAAATTACATAGAGACAGAAATTCAGGGAAAAGTTTAATTGGGTAAACAATTTTCTCACAGATATTTTCACCATAAAAATAATATTTTCCCCAAATTTATAAAAAGGATTTCAATTTCAATCAAGTATTACAGAATTCTACATGATAAAATTTATCAAAATTACTACATGCAAATTTAAACACAAATCTCAGAAGATTACGAAAATCTCTTTTCTTTAAATTTACACAGAGGTTTTCAAAAAACAAAACTAAATTCTTAAACCATAGATTGATTTCTTATGAGTTATTTCACAACTTTTCAACAATAAAGAAGCCTTACAAAAATTTGAAACAATTTAAAGCTTCTACAAACAAAACACAGAAAACTTCTTGCACAAACAACTTTTCAATTACCAATTTAAGCAAAGCTTCTACAAAACTAACTTTTGTGTAGACAATCTTTCACAAACAATAAATAAATAAATGAAAACTTGAAGGAACCTGTTTTCCTGGAGCTTGAAGATATGAACGTTGAAGTAGAGCCTCCCCTTCAGAGATCTATTTCCAAAGCTTCTCCAAAATCACCACTTCCAAGAACATGTAAAAATACAGAAACCCCCAAAAATTCTTGAAAACCCCTTTGAGTTTTCTCAAATTTTCAACCAAAAACCTCTTTCAAAAAATAATATCTTGTTTCTCCAAAAAACCCCTGTGAAGAGAACTTCTCTCCTCTTTTTAATTAAATTCCTCTCCCCACAATAATATCTCAACCAAGAGTAAATCATGCATTCTTGTCACACACATGTCACATTCAAAATATCTTCTCAACAATCAGCTATTTTCTCAAAGCCATTTGCATGTTGAAGTAATTTCTAATTACAATTTAATTCCAAATACTAATTTAATTTCAACATAAATTCAGTAACTTCTAATTCAAATTTAAATTCCAAAATGAATTAATTTCCATTTATTTTAATAATTCCAAATACTAATTTAAACCCAAATACTAATTTAATTCCATATTGAAATTAATTAATTCTAACTGAAATTTACAATTTACAATTAAATTAATTTCCCCTTTTCTTTTAATTTTCTCAACAACATAAATAATTTATTAATTTTAATTATTTAATAAATACATTCAACCCATAGGATTAAATTTAATTCATTAGATAAATCAAATTTAATTAATCAACTTAACTAAAAACTTCTATCACAATGTATAATTTTAATTCAAATAAATATCAACACTATTTAAAGCAATAACTCTAAGCATTTATTTCCATAAACAAGAGCCCTTCCGAATTAAATAATATTAAAACAAGTACCAAAGACAGAATAGACTCAACTGACGACACACTATGGCTAGGGTGTAGAACTGACACAGGTAACCTAGCTACTATCTCCCAATCATCATACTGTTGGGTCGACATGCTCAAACCTGTGAAGCCAGATGGAGTCGATGTCATGTACCTGCAAACCTATATCCAAGGCATCAATAGCACATGCATATAAAATCATTATAAAATACATTGTGAAGAGGAAATCACATAATTGCAGGGCGCTCACAAGTGAGTGATGCACTCATATCCCCTTCACCAATACAGTATCACCAAACTGACACTTCCATCAATAATAAAACTCATAAGCAATAATCATGTCATTGTAAACCAACATTATTTTAACCAAAGCATGTTAAGTATAACATCAAGGAAATTACATCTCATAACATGCATAATTCGTATTGCTCAATAAGAAATGATAAAATAATGAAGCATCTTAATCTAACATAAGAGCAAAACAGAGGGGTGTTACATAACTTATCTTGCATACATGAGAGTTAATATAAAACATTTGTAAAGAGACATAGTGAAATGAGAAATTTATAAAGTCATACATAGTAAATACATGCTTTGAAAATTACTAAAAGCTTCATATATATATATATGTGTGTGTGTGTGTGTGTGTGTGTGTGTGTGTGTGTCGCATATATACATCAGTATCAAAATTCTTGTTCCAAAAGATCAAAAAAGAAAAAAAAGAGTGAGCCTAACTGTTGGTGGTGGTTGTCATTCAGTCAATGTGGGATGCCTCATCTATCAGAGCTAAATATCCAATATAGGTGAGTTCTCAGTAATTTCAAAATCTTGAATATGGAGGTCTGAGAGGAAAGGGCAAAGAGGAACTACTTCCCCATGCTCCAGGAATCGAGTAATATCATCCATCGAGGGGATTCCAATGGTCAGGTGCACCACAAATAAAATTGTGTTCAGATTATCCAATTATTTAGGTCTCACTATCATATAGGCAGTTGAGCGAACATCTTCCACAGAAATCCCTATATCTAGAAGAGATGCTACAAAATGAAAGCCATGTCAAAATAAAAGCAAAAGTAGCGGTTAGATTCTACATACTTTTCCCCGAGGACTAAGCACAAATTTGGTATAGTGAAACTGGAAGTCCTATTGAAGAAAACCTTTTCAAGCCTTTGTGATGTGATACTTCCTAAGAAAACATTTTGGTGGTGAGAGCAACTTAAACAAATTGGAGTATCCATTGCCCAGAAGCAAATAAAAATAAACAGAACAAGAAAATGCAAAAAACCAGAGAAGAAAGCTAAGAAAGCCTGTGAAGAATTCAGAAGAAAGCAATACATAATTTCTAGAAAGTCGTGAGAAAAGTGCGGTACATAGTTGCCTCGAGAGAAGTCTCGAAAATCGTAAGCAAGGTGGCAACTAGACAATTGTTTTCAGAATGAAAGGTTAAATAAAATTAATTCTTTGCACATTGTTGGTGATAAATTACTTCAAAGTTGAGAAGTATGAAGATTGTGAATCAAGCAAATTAAAGATTTTGAAGTTAATAGTGGTCTTTTAAAAAAAAAATTGGATGTATTGATTATGGAGGTGTTGGTATGTGTGGAACAGAAAAGAAAACTAAGTCGGTAAGGTAGTACATGTCATCACCCGGATAAGTGGAGAGAAATGATACGTGCAAAGCCAGAGATCTGGGGATGTTTGAAAGGTGGAAAAGGTAATAAGGATATGAGCTAATCATTTTGGTCCGATATTTGAAGCACGGGATAGAAGGAAGTCCGGTAAGACTAGAGTCCAGGGAAAGTTCATGGGTAAAGCTGAATATCGGGTACCAGGTTGCAATATAAAGTGAAGCTTTGAGATTTTGTGATTATCTAATGAGTTTGATAGTCCGATGGTTTGGTATATGTAGAGGATAATCATACAAGAATTTATATGTACTTGAAAAGCATGTTATTTATGGAAATTTATATTATGACATTTGAATAATTGTCTTATTTACATGAGATGTTTATAATTTTTTTTTTTAAAAGGGATTTAATGTGTGGAATTTGTGATTGCAGGAAATACAGATTGTGATGCAAAGTTTGGGTATGGACGGTCAAGAAAATTTGAATCATGGATAGAATCGTTTCTAGATCAGATTACTTACTCTGGGAGGTTATAATGCAGAAGGCTTTGAGTCCACCTAAATGTTGGGGATCCCAGTATTATACATATGGTGGAAGCAAACACCGATCTTGGGGGAAGCCCATTCTCGAGAGTAGCATATCCAAAGCAAGACTGATTGTTGGAACTGAGCGATAACATGATCATTCTAAATGTATGGGGAGTTCCAACACACTATCCTGGTTCAAGTTATTATCCTGGCAATAATTAAAAAAAAAAAGATTAAAACCCAAAGAGCTTCAATGAGCAATTGAAGTTAATTTCCAAGGATTTCAATTGTAATTTCCTAGTCAATCACTATCTTCCACGTGCCTTGATATGATTAGTCCCTTAGATTCTCTCTCATGTATTTGTCTTATCCTGTATGTGCCTTGTGTTCTATAAAAGGCCAGAGGATTACTTTTTTAAGTTAAGTTCAGAATTTGTGGATGTTGGAAGAGCCAAAACTTCTATAAGTTTTGTTCTTTTTTCTTGTTTTTTGAATCATTTTGGTCTAAAAACTTGTATGTACATAGAAATTGATTAATATCAAAGACAATTTGATAGCTATCTATCTCATGAATCTTTTGTAGCTAGTTTTGTTAGTTCAGTCGAATAAGCCTATAAGCTGTGTCATTTAAGGGTGCATATAGAAACTACTTGGTGTCCAAACTAAACTCCTCTCTTTAAAAGCTCAGATTGTTTTATATGTAGTTGTGAAGCAATCTGGTGAAGTATAAAGTGGTTTTCTTTGATTTAATTTATTTTTTAGGGCATGCATGGAGAATAATCGAGAGAAATTTTAATTTTCAGTACTTTTATGCTTTATTTTAGAATATATGTTTAAATTCTTTGAAAATGTTCAAAAAAATAGATAAATGGATGGAAATTTATTGAAAATCCTTCAATTATATAAAAATTTTGAATGCTTAAAGCTAAATCTACTTAAGTGATAGAAAATGAAATTTTCTATGTTCATGAAATATTATTTAAAATCTTTCGATTTCATGATACTTGTTCTCGAAATTCAAACTAAAAACTCAGTGTCTAGTAAATATGTCAAAAGAAACAACATATTCCCTTTGAGATTAATATCAAATTCACATCATACCCTGAAGTGAACCTAGTACAATCATGACCTGGTTAGCGAAGACTTGGGATTTAACTGAGTTGTAGCACCCCTCCATTTTTCTCTTTATATTAGACAGTGTCCTACCTTGTTTTCCTTTGTTTTATGTTAGCACTTAGACTTTGATATACTATGATGCTTGATTATTATTTGATCACTAATTGTAGAGCAATGTGGATTTTATGTTATGATGTCATGTTACCTTGTTTTGATGTTATCATTATATCATGCTTTGGATTAGCATAATGGTTATTTGTATTAACATGGTTATTTGCACATGAGTAGATTATTTATGTTAGAATCATTAGTTGTGATATTGTATTGGTGAAAGGGACAAAATTGCACCACTCGCTTGCGAGCGCCCTGTGATTCTGTGATTCCCTCTTCACAGTCTGTTCTATTATGATGTATATATGCATGTTCTATATATGTCTTATTTACAAGTTTGCAGGTATAGGACATCGACTCCACCCGGCTTCACAGGTTTTGAGTGTGTCCATTGCCCAACGGTAATGTTGATTGAGAGATAGTAGCTAGGACTCATGTGTCAAGCCATTACCCTAGTCATAGTGTGTCGTCGGGTCTAGTTGGTTTTGTTTGTTAAATGTTGTTTAATTATGCTATGAAATTATTTTGTTGCAAAGTTTGTAAAAGGTAATTTAATGGATTTAAATATTTAAGATGATTATTAAATTAATCTAGTTTTAATGTTAGAAGATGTTAATTAATTAATTAATTTAATTGGTAAATAGTCTAATCTTAGGATTATATTATTTATTAATTAATTTAATTAGTTGAATTAAGTTAAATTACAAATGTTAAATATTTTAGAAATTATTAAAAAAAAAAAAATTTAAATATCTCGAGGATTTTGTGCAATTTGGTTGTAAAAGATATTTTGGGTTTTCAACATGGGTTAGAAATTTATGAGATTTGCTGGGAAATTTATTCACGGGGAGAAATTTATGGTTGTAACAGAAAAAAGTGAGAAGCTTCTTCATGGAAGAAGGATAGAGGATATCTTGTTGGGGAAAAGGATTTTTTAGATATAGAGTTTTTGAAGTTTTTGTGTTCGGGAATTTTTATTGTTTTGGAGGAAGCTTTCATTTATCTGGGAGAAAATACTTGGATCTGTAGAGGTGCTAACTCAATTTACATCTTCACAAGCGTTGGATTTCAGACTCCTCTTTTAATTCTATTTAGTTTCTTTTTGGAAAAGCTTCTTAGTTTAGATTATTCTTTGGAAAAGATTATCTGTGCAAGTTTTAAAGCTTTGTGTTTTGTTTAAAAATTGTAATTGTCGTGTGTGAAATTTTCTGTGAAAATGAAATCCTCTCTTGAAATGAAATCTTTTGTGGAAACCATTGCAATTTTTAAGTTGGGATTATTGTATTCAAGATGAACCTAGAAAGGAAAATATTAGGAAATTCTGAAAATTGGGAAGAAATTTAGTATCTATAGAAAAAAAATTATGTAGGTTTAAAGCTTCTTGAGAAATTTATTTTCACATTTATCTATAATGTAGATAAAATAGCGTTGCATAGTAAGATGGTTAAATCTAATTTAAACATGCATAAATCTAAATCAAACAACAAAGAACGAATCAAATGAATTAAAAAGAAAATAACGTAAAACATAGAACAGTCTCACCGAATATCAATCCATTTCTTCGAATTATCTTGATTGTCCTTCTCCATTTTTCCATGTTGGTATTCTTGCCCTTAGATTTTCAGTATGTATGCAAGCCTAGCCTTGACGTATGTCTAAGCAAAATATCAAAGATTAAGTTCTTCCAAAAAGTGTATTGATTTCGGGAGGAGGAATATTGGCAAAATTCAGCCAATTTATAGAAAGTTGGTTTTCAAATGATCGGCTCAAATTCAAAAAAGAGATCGATGATCGAGATTGTTGAATGCCATGCGATGTGAGTTGTGTGTCAGTTAGAACGTGAGTTGGGAAATTTTGCAAGATAAAGATTAAATTAGAATAATAATTTAATCTGCTGTTAAGACTGTTCAAAAATTGAAAGAATAAGAGTTCAAGATTAAATAAATGATTTAACCTTCAGTTGAAAGTCTTCAAAAATAAAAGAATTAGACTTTGAATGAAAAGGATAAAGTTGGAACTTGGAGAAAGATCTGTTCGAATGCACACATGAATTAATTAATTAAATAAAGATATTTAATTAATAAACATGTTCGTGCATATGAGTTAGAACTAATTAATTGACTGGTTGTGACAGAGAGTCCTTTTCGCAGAGACGATCAGATATCGAATTTGAAGATAACTGACGGATTTAAATAGATCTCGAGTCAGATGGTGAGTGAATAATTAGTTAACTGGATGATAGAAGAATTTGATAGAAACAATTAATTATGAATTAAATGTTAATTTAATTCAACATTCAAAAATTGAAATGATTTAATTAAATAAATAAATAATAATTTATTTAATTGACTGTCGAAAAGGTTAATTGAATAATTAAATAATTCAAAAAGAATATTTAATTATAGTTAAAATATGATAAGAGGTAAATTAAATAATAAATTGTTTAATTCAGAAAGGGAATTCATTAATTAGCGGCATAATTAAATAAATATGATAATTTATTTAATTAATCAGAGTTGAATAATGAATTAATCAAATAATTAAAAGGTTATTTAATTAATAGAAGAAAGATGTGTAGGAAATAATTAAATAATTAACATTATTTAATCATGACCATGGACATTAGAAAATTATGTCGAAAGTGGCACTCGCAGGCCTATACCAATTTTCAGTGTTTATATTATCTGTAAGAATTTTAATGTTTGTCATCTTAAGATTCGTTGTCTGGGCAAAGTTAAAATATTCCTCTGTAATTTGTTTGAGAAATTCGTTTTAGACTTTTCTCTGTAAATTGGCTTTTCGGATGTTGTTGGAAAAGTTTCCTGTAGAATGCATTTTGAAAAAATTATTTCCCCAATTAAAACTATTGTTTAGAAATTCCTTATATGTAAATTATATATACATATATGTGCATATATATATATATATATATATATATATATATACATACACATATAGTACAAAGTATATATATATTCTTATTTATAAAATATTGGATATTGAAATGTCTGTGAAAAATCTCTATAGTCGTCTGTATGGCGAATTTAATTTCTGAGAATTCAAAATTTCCATATTGTAGGTTTTTTTTATTTAAGTTTATTTTTGGTGGAGCGGTCGAGGGTTTTCCCCACAGCCTATCCACTGTGGGAGACGCGACTGCCAATAGGAGCGCACTGCCTTTGGTAGCGTAGCCCCCACACAATGGGGCAGCCAACTGTATGTAGTATAGTCCAACGCCTTTATTACTGTCATTCGCTTGCTAAACCAATTCGAATTTGTATTATTTTATAACTTTTAATATATAATTTATATATTAAATGATTATTTATTTGGATATGGAAATAATGTTTGTTTTATTAAATATTTAATATAATTTAATGTATATACTTTGGCATATATATAATTATATATATAGGATTATGTATATATTCACTATATATATATTTAATTATATAATTAATATTTTTAATTTAAAAATTGGTTCATGCATACCATGCACATATAGAAGATTAGGTAGATATAATCTTTCAGTTAAAAATTATTATTCTATTAAAAGTAGTCAAGGAAATTGAAATTACAGATAAGTTAGAGATTCCCTTCTCTGGTTGTTAAGGGGTTTTATTTTATGTTATTTTATTTTATTTACTTGGGAAATTTCTTTGCTGTAAATTTACTGAAAGGGGGAAATTGGATTTAATATATCTGAAAAGTAGTTTATTTCCTGTATTATTGCCTTTGCATGTAATTTCCTATGTTCACTTTTTGGGGAATTAGATTAGATGTGTTATAAGTCTTCCAATTGTGTTATAGGTTTGGGGGTTGTGAATTATTTTAATGTCAGCCCATTTTGTTACCCTTGGTTAGTGTATTTGTCGTTATCAGTAATCACCCAGTTTCCACGAACGGGGAAGTGTTGCCCTTATGTGTTGAGTGGGGTTTGAATATTTGTAGTATGCACTAGTTTCCTTGGGTAGTGGAATTGTTCCACGAGTTGTCTTAGGGGAGTGGCTTTCAATGAGGGTCGGCACACAAAGTGGTGCCAGGGTAACTCGTTGTGATTTAGTTAATCCAGTGATAATGTAATTAATATATTAGGGGAATGGGTAGTTTTCAACACTAAATAAGAGTAATGTGCCTCGCTCATGGACTCAAGGGCTAGTATAGACTTGGGATGAAATGAGAAGGCCTGAAATGGAAAGATCAATATCTTGTCTTCTCGAAAGATAGTGGATTTTGCTTTGGATTGCATGTGGGGCCAAGAGTCGTGAGAGGCTACCAGGATAACCCAAGATGGGGGTTGGAACCTAGAAGACTTACCAAGGTAACCCATGTAACATTGTGATGACACTCCTCCTAATTCAACAGTTTGTTAGTTTTGTGATAAATGATTTTGTAACGCTGGAAGCAATGTAACCTTTGTAATAATATGGTTCTTGTATTTGGTTAAGTTCAATATGTGTTATCTTGTGTCTAGAGGTAGTAGGTCTTGTCTAGGAATCTTGGTTACTATCTCCTAGCACAAGGGGGTGGGCCTTTAGGTACCACTTGGATGGGAGGAACGTGCACCCTACTCCATTGGGTCCCCTTTTTTTTGTTTGTGATGGTGAAGTCTTCCAGTTGGAGAGCTCATGGATTCCAACTTGTTTATTCCATGCTTTGATTATTGTTACAGATGACTCTTGTACTTTTATTACCCCTCAATTGTAATCGAGGAGGTCTCATGTATTTTGTAACACATATGTATGATCTGCCTCATTCTAGGAATGAGTGTTGTAAACCTTATTTGAGAATTAATTTAATATTGAGATCTTGATGTATATCTTATCTATGTGATGCATTTTCAGTGTTTGGAATGTATGTACTTTTATTTCTTAAGTAGTTAATCATATGTTATGAATGTATTTATGTTTATGTTATGGGAATCAGACGTAACCTTAGTCTCGTGCCTTAGAGGATGTTGGTGATAGTTAGTGAACTTTTCATGTTATTATTGCATTTTAAAAGAAAAACAATATGTACACTTTCTTAGTTATTGCAACTTCCTCTAGGGTTATGTGGTGGGGCATTACACATGGTATCAGAGCCCAGGTTAAAACATTGGGTGCTCTGGGATTATGATGAACCCGTTAAGATTTTAGTTGTGTAGGTTTTAAGTGTGTACCTTGTCTAATACCTTGGTGTGTCTATGTAGGATCATGCCTCCCAAATGCGGATGCGGTAGAGGCCAAGGTCATCTCCATGTAGGTGGTTGTGGAGGGAGTCAGCACGATTCCCCTCCTCATGCTCCATATGATTCTGATCATGAGGAGCATCAGGCGTCTCCTAATGCCCCAAGGGGCTGAGATCAACATCAAGATCCTCCAATGATCGAGGGTGCACAGTTGCATAGGATATTAGAGGAGGCACTAGCTCACCTTGGGCCGAGATAGGGTGATGATCAGAGTAATATTGGAGAGAGGGAAGTACCAGTTTAGTTGAAGATAGTCACAGTTGCACACATGAGGGATTTTCTTAGAGCATGTCCACCTACCTTTAACAGATTTGACAGTGGTCTTGAGGCATAGACTTGGTTGATTGACCTAAATCGATGTTTTCTAATGCATCCCTATGTTAGCAATACCAAAACTCGGTGTGCGATTATGCATTTGAGAGGATTTGCTTCCACTTGGAGGAGGTTAGAGGAGCAGAAGCTCCGGGTCAATATTAATTATGTGTCATGGGACATATTTTTTGAGAGGTTCAGACCTCGTTTTCTTTTAGATCACTGGCATCAGCATTGAGGTGATGTGTTCCATGCCTTGCGCTAGATGGTGATGTCGGTGGAGTAGTATGAGCATCATTTTTACGAGCTCAAGCAATTTACAGGCATTGAAGATGACGAGGGCATGCTTGTCCATCATTTTTTCAGGTGCTTAAACACCCAAATCAGTGGAGGTGTGTGGGTTTTCAAACCCAAAACCATGGAGATGGTAGTGGAGAAGGTGAGGCTTGTTGACGAGAAATTAGCAATTGCATTGGGTGGCCACACATGAGTTCAAATTGACAGTGGATTAGTTGCAGGGCCTAGTGTTCGCAGTGGTCAAGCTCAGGGAGTCGGACCACCTAGGACTCAGTAGGTTCCTACTCAGAGTGGGCAGCAATAGAGTGCATAGGGGAAATGTAAGAGTTTCCAGCAGAGACAAGGAGACAAGAACTAGAGACGTAATAAATGCCACAACTTGGAGCAGCCAGCATAAAGCACACAGTCCACCTTTAGGAAGAGCGCACAATAGTCTAGCGAACCACCTGGAGTCAAAGGCTTTGGTAGGGGAACTAGATGTTACGCTTGTGGCTAGTAGGATCACATAGCTCGACTGTGTCCTAATAAGGGCACATCAGGGTATACACAGAGGCCAACGGCGTCTAAGCTGACAGTTGGTGATGTAGGAAAAGGGCATCAAGTTTTTGTTGTGGTTGATAACCGCCAAGCAGAGCATCAGGGTACCATTGTCGATTCTTCTAATATGTTTCTTGCTAACCAAGTTACCATATTCTTTGATTCTGGAGCATCAGACTCTTTTATTTCTTCTTTTGTCATGGTACGATGTAGACTAGGGGCAGTAAAGCAGGTTGATAGGTGACAGGTCGAGTTAGCTTCAGGTGTGAAAGTTGCATCACACTCCCTAGTACCAGATTATAGATTGGAGATTGGACCTCTCCATACTACAGTAGACCTCTGGATTATACCATTGGCGTCATATGACATTTTCATAGGGATGGACTGGCTTGAGGCACATAGAGTTGTCATTATTTGATGCATTAATGCATCAGGTAGAGAGGTTGAGATAGTGGGGGTACAGAGGCCTATTTCTTTGAGGATGATCTCAGCTATGCAACTGAGAAGGTGTGTATGTCAATGATGCCAGTTATTTTCTATTACAATGGATGACTTGGGCTTAGGAGATGGAGAGGAGAAAGTTTCTCTTGGTAGTCACCTTGTTCTTCAAGAGTATTTTGATGTGTTTCCAGATGAGATTCCAGGAATGCCACCTCAGTGTGACATAGACTTTAAGATCGATTTTGTACCTAGATCTGAGCCCATTTCATGAGCTCCTTACCACATGACCACTCAGGAGTTGAAAGATCTCTAGTTGCAGCTTGAGGAGTTGTTAGCAAAGGGCTTCATTTTCCCTAGTGTTTCCATGGGGAGCACCAGTGATCTTCATAAAGAAGAAGGATGGTGCACTTCAATTGTGCATTGATTACTAGTAGTTGAACAAAGTAAGTATCAGGAATCGATATCCCCTACCTAGGATTGATGACTTGTTCGATCAAATCAAGGGTGATATGATCTTTTTGAAGATTGATCTTAAGTTGGGATACCATCAACTTTGCACCTTCTATTTAGATATCCATAAGATGGTGTTTCGTACTCAATATGGTCACCATGAGTTCACTGTGGTACCATTCAGGTTAACGAATGTGCCCTTTGTGTTCATGAGTTTGATGAACGGGGTCTTCCGCACGTGTCTGGAAAAATTCATCCTTGTGTTCCTAGATGATATATTGATATACTCCAAGACAGTGGAGGAGCATGAGGAGCACTTGAGGCAAGTGTTGCATTTTTTATGAGATAATTAGTTGTATGCCAACCTATCTAAATGTGAAATCTTTAAGACTGAGGTCAAGTACCTTGGTCATGTGATCTCGAGAGAAGGTATTTAAGTGGATCTTGCAAAGATCCAAGTAATCTTAGATTGTCTTGCACCCACGAATGTGGTTGAGATACGTAGTTTTATGGGGTTAGCAGGTTACTACAAGTGTTTTATGTAGGGCTTCTTGAGGATAGGGAATCCTATCACCTCTCTTCAGAGGAAAGGGAAGAGCTTTGTTTGGTCAGAACAGTGCGAGACAATGTTTCAGAATCTTAAGGAGAGAATGACCAGTGCACCAATACTCGTGATACCTGATCCTACTAGGGATTTTGTAGTCTGTATAGACGTGTCCTTGGAGGGATTAGGAGCAGTATTGATGCAGGAGGGTTGAGTCATGGAATCTCAAGGATCATGAATTGAACTACCCTACGCATGATCTTGAGTTGGCAACCGTTGTTCATGATTTGGCGAGATGGAGGCATTTCCTTCTAGGGCACATGTTTGAGCTGCACAGTGATCATAGGAATCTTCAGTATATCTTCATGTAGCCTAACCTTAATTCTAGGCAGAGGCATCAGATGGAGTTTCTCTGTGAATATGACTTCGAAGTGAAGTATATCCAAGGAAAGGAGAATGTTGTTGCCGATGCACTCAGTAGATGAAGACATGAGTTATCTAAGTTGACTCTTGTTGTGGACTTGTGGATTCGGATTCTTTCTGCACTTCCTTTGGATAGTTGGTATCAAGAGGTTAGGATAGAGATTGAGGCAAGAAAACCTCTTGAGGGTAGATACTCAAGATACTCTCTTGATTTAGATGGGTTATTGAGCCATATGGGACACATATACGTTCCATCTACAGGTGATCTTCGCACCTTAATCATGACTGAAGCACATTGGGCACCTTATTCAGCCCATCCAGGGGTGAAGAAGATGCATGAATATTTGTGACAGTTGTATTTTTGGGTAGGAATGAAGTGTGATATCATTGATTATGTGTCTAGATGTCTAGAGTGTTAGTGGGTGAAGGTTGAACACCAGCATCCAGCAGGGCTTTTGCAGCTGCATTTAGTGCCAGAGTGGAAGTGGGACATGATCTCATTGGATTTCATTGTTGGTTTACCCAGCTCTTCGAGATGACACGATGCCATTATGGTGATTTTTGATAGGTTGACGAAGGTAGCACACTTCTCACCTATGCGCTCATCCTATAATGCATCATCCGTAGCCAGAGTGTTTATGGAGGATATAGTTAGGTTACATGACATTCCTCGTCAGATTATTTCTGGCAGGGATCTAGTGTTTACCTCATCTCTTTGGACATCATTACAACATGCTATGGGGACACATTTGAACTTTAGTTTAGCTTATCACCCAGAGATAGATGGACAAATCAAGAGGGTCAATCAGATCCTCAAGGACATGTTGTGTATGTATGTGATGGACCAGCAGATGTGATAGGAGGATTATCTCTATTTGGTAGAGTTTTCTTACAATAACAGCTTTCAGAGTTCTATCGGTATGCCTCCTTTCCAGGCATTGTATGGGCGTCCATGTCAAACTCCCTTGAGTTGGGATCGATTGCAGGATAGAATTATTTTGGGACCTAAGATGTTACAGGATATGGAGCAGCAGGTTGTTCGAATCAGAGAGCATTTGGTTGCAGCTCAAGATAGGCAAAAAAAGTATGCATATTCACATAGGGTGGATCTATAGTTTTCTGTAGGAGACACAGTATTTTTGTGAGTGCTTCCGAGAAAGAGTCCAATCCATTATGGAAAGGGCACTAAGCTCGCACCTCGCTTTTTCAGGCCTTTTGAGATTCTCGAGAAGATATGTCAAATTGCTTATCGACTTTCTTTGCCACCCAATCTCTCGAGTATGCACAACATGTTTCATGTTTCAGTTCTCAAACCTTATCATCCAGACATTTCTCATATCCTTGATTGGAATGTTTTATAGGTAGAGGAAGGGCAGCTGGTTTTGGAGCCTGTGGTCATCACGGAGCACAGAACACTCACCCTCAGGGGGTGAGATATTGATCAGGTGAGGATCCAATGGGATCCTAGGGATGGTACTTCTGCTACCTAGGAGGATGCAGCTAGGATGAGGGAGCTTTATCCCTATTTGTTTCCAGGCTTCCAAGAGTAATCTTGACCTTAGGGGGGAGGATGTAGCACCCCTCCATTTTTCTCTTTGTATCAGACAGTGTCCTACCTTATTTTTCTTTATTTTCTATTACCACTTAGACTTTGATATACTATGATGCTTGATTATTATTTGATTGCTAATTATAGAGTGATGTGGATTTTAAGTTATGATGTGATGTTACCTTGTTTTCATGTTATCATTATATCATGCTTTGGATTAGCATAATGGTTATTTGTATTAACATGGTTATTTGCACATGAGTAGATTATTTATGTTAGAACCATCAGTTGTGATATTATATTGGTGAAGGGGATGAAATTGCACCACTCACTTGCGAGCACCCTGTGATTCTTTGATTCCCTCTTCATGGTGTTCTATTATGATGTATATATGCATGTTCTATATATGTCTTGTTTACAGGTTTGTGGGTACAGGACATCGACTCCACCTGGCTTCACAGGTTTGAGTGTGTCCATTTCCCAATAGTAATGTTGATTGGGAGATAGTAGCTAAGATTCTTGTGTCAATCCATTACTCTAGTCATAGTGTGTCGTCGGGTCTATTGGTTTTGTTTGTTAAATGTTGTTTAATTTTGCTTTGAAATTATTTTTTTGTAAAGTTTGTAAAAGGTAATTTAATGGATTTAAATATTTAAGATGATTATTAAATTAATCTAGTTTTAATGTTAGAAGATGTTAATTAATTAATTTAATTGATAAATAGTCTAATCTTAGGAATGTATTATTTATTAATTAATTGAATTAGTTGAATTAAGTTAAATTAGAAATGTTAAATATTTTAGAAATTATTAAATGTTTTAATTTTTAAAATATTTGGAGGATTGTGTGCAATTTGGTTGTAAAAGATATTTTGGGTTTTCAACATGTGTTAGAAATTTATGAGATTTGTTGGGAAATTTATTCACGGGGAGAAATCTATGGCTGTAACGGAAAGAAGTGAGAAGCTTCTTCATGGAAGAAGGATAGAGGATATCTTGTTGGGGAAAAGTATTTTTTAGATATAGAGTTTTTGCTAGTGATTGCATGTTGTTGAAATTTTGAAAAAAATTACTCTCAGGAAAAGTTTTTTCTGTTCGGGAATTTTTATTGTTTTGGAGGAAGCTTTCATTTATCTGGGAGAAAATACTTGGATCTGTGGAGGAGGCACTAATTCAATTTACATCTTCATAGGCGTTGGATTTCAGGTTCCTCTTTTAATTCTATTTAAGCTTCTTTTTGGAAAAGATTGTCTGTGCAAGGTTTAAAGCTTTGCATTTTGTTTTAAAATTGTAATTGTCGTGTGTAAAATTCTCTTTGAAAATGAAACCCTCTCTTTAAACAAAATCTTTTGTGGGAACCATTGCAAATTTTAAGTTGGGATTATTGTATTCAAGATGAACCCAGAAAGGAAAATATTAGGAAATTCTGGAAATTGGGAAGAAATTTAGTTTCTGTAGAATATTTTCCTTTAGGTTTAAAGCTTCTTGGGAAATTTCTTGTAACATTTATATGTAAGAATTTTAATGTTTGTCCTCTTAAGATTCGTTATTTGGGAAAAGTTAAAATATTCCTCTGTGATTTTTTTGAGAAATTCGTCTTTAGAATTTTCTCTGTAAATTGGCTTTTTGGATGTTGTTGGAAAAGTTTCCTATAGAATGCATTTTGGAAAAAATTATTTCCCCAATTAAAACTATTGTTTAGAAATTCCTTATATATAAAATATATATACATATATGTGCATATATATATACATACACACACACACACACACACACACACACACACACACATATATATATATATTCTTATTTATAAAATATTGGATATTGAAATGTCTGTGAAAATCTTTGTAGCCATCCGTAAGGTGAATTTAATTTCTAAGAATTCGAAATTTCCATACTGTAGGTTTTTTTTATTTAAGTTTATTTTTTGGTGGAGCGATTGGGGGTTTTCCCCACAACCCGTCCACTGTGGGAGGCGCGGTTGCCAATGGCAGTGCCCTCCACATAAATGTGGAGGGAGCGCTGCCTTTGGCAACGTACCCTCCACACAATGGGGTAGTCGATTGTACGTAGTACAGTCCAACGCCTTTATTACTGTCGTCTGCTTGCTAAATCAATTCGACTTTGTGTTATTTTATAACTTTAAATATATAATATATATATATATTAAATGATTATTTATTTGGATATAGAAATAATGTTTATTTTATTAAATATTTAATGTATATACTTTGGCATATATATAATTATATATATATGATTATATATATAATTATATATATGATTATATATATATGATTATATATATATGATTATGTATATATTCATTGTGTATATATTTAAATATATAATTAATATTTTTAATTTAAAAATTGGTGCATGCATACCATGCACAGATAGAAGATTAGGTAGATATAATCTTTCAGTTAAAAATTATTATTCTATTAAAAGTAATCGAGGAAATTGAAATTACAGATAAGTTAGAAATTCCCTTCTCTGGTTGTTAAGGGCTTTTATTTTATTTACTCGGGCAATTTCTTTGTTGTAAATTTACTGAAAGGGGGAAATTGGATTTAATATATTTGAAAAGTAGTTTATTTCTTGTATTAGTTCCTTTGCATGTAATTTCCTCTATTCAATTTTTGGGGAATTGGATTAGACATGTTATAAGTCTTCCAGTTATGTTATAGATTTGGGGGTTGTGAATTATTTTAATGTTAGCCCATTTTGTTACCCTTGGTTAGTGTATTTGTCGTTATCAGTAATCACCTGGTTTCCACGAACGGGGAAGTGTTTCCCTTATGTGTTGAGTGGGGTTTGAATATTTGTAGTATGCACTAGTTGCCTTGGGTAGTGGAATTGTTCCACGAGTTGTCTAAGGGGAGTGGCTTTCAATGAGGGTTGGCACACAAAGTGGTCCCATGGTAACTCGTTGTTAGTTAGTTAATCCAATGATAATTTAATTAATATATTAGGGGAATGGGTAGTTTTCAACACTAAATAAGAGTAATGTGCCTCACTCATGGTCTCAAGGGCTAGTATAGACTTGGGATGAGACAAGAAGGCCTAGAATGGCAAGATCGATATCTTGTCTTCTTGAAAGATAGTGGATTCCGCTTTGGATTGCATGTGGGGTCGATATTCATGAGAGGCTACCAAGATAACCCAATATGGGGGTCGGGGCCTAGGAAGACTTACCATGGTAACCCATGCAACATTGTGATGACACTCCTCCTAAGTCAACATTTTTTTAGTTCTATGATAAATGATTTTGTAATGCTAGAAGCAATGTAACCTTTGTAATAATGTGGTTCTTGTATTTGGTTAAGTT
The DNA here is from genome assembly GCA_007115665.2 of Sequoiadendron giganteum. Lineage (NCBI taxonomy): Eukaryota > Viridiplantae > Streptophyta > Pinopsida > Cupressales > Cupressaceae > Sequoiadendron > Sequoiadendron giganteum. The sequence goes on from CM021107.1 coordinate 356,798,590, forward strand.
TAGTATGTGTTAGCTTGTGTCTAGAGGTAGTGAGTCTTGTCTAGGAATCTTGGTTACTATCTCCTACCATGGGGGGTGGGCCTTCAGGTACCACTTGGTTGGAAGGAATATGCACCCTACTCCATTGGGTCTCCTTTCTTCTGTTCGTGATGGCGAGGTCTTCCAGTTGGAGAGCTCGTATATTATAGCTTGTTTATTCTATGCTTTGATTATTGTTACAGATGACTCTTGCACTTCTATTACTCCTCAGTTGTAAACAAGGAGGTCTCATATATTTTGTAACATATTTGTATGATCTACCTCATTCTGGGAATGAGTGTTGTAAACCTTATTTGAGAATTAATCTAATATTGGGATCTTGATGTATATCTTATCTATGTGATGCAATTTCAGTGTTTGAAATGTATGTACTTTTAATTCTTAAGTAGTTAATCATATGTTATGAATGTATTTATGTTTATGTTATGGGAATCAGACGTAACCTTAGTCTTGTGCCTTAGAGGATGTTGGCGATAGTTAGTGAAATTTTTATGTTATTATTGCATTTTAAAAGAAAAAAAATATGTATGCTTTCGTAGTTATTGCAACTTCCTCTTGGGTTACATGGTGGGGGATTACATGAGTCAATATTTTTGTTTTTTTTAGGAAGATTTCCCCTTTGAGATTGTCTTGCTCCATATCTTTCAAGAAAAAATAGGCTTCTTTACGGTTTGTTTGTGAACATTTTTTATTCGCTCCTTTGATATGAGTGAAATCGTCATCAACAAGTATTAAATATATTAAAGTCCAATAGCTATTATTATTTTAAAATAGGCAAAATAATTGTAACTATAATAGCCACATTATTATACCATTATTTTTAATTTGTTCTTCTATGTATTGCCTACATAAACCTACATCATTTAATTAAAAAGAAATACAAAGTGTGCTTGTAATACTAATAAATAAAATATTTAAATATTCATATGATATATGATTATTATATAAGAAACTATTGGTGATGATTTTATAGCTTGTTATTTTGTGGAAATAAATAAGGCTCAAAATGATTTCAAAAATGTAGTGCCCACTCACATGTTAACTCTTGCCTTGTCCCAATATTTTTTATGATTATATTTCAACGTTATATTGAGTTGATCATAATCTAATGTTTATTTTTATTAATTCATATAGGTGTGATAGAGTAGGGTGGTATATTTGATAAGTCCTTATTTAATGATATAGGCATTATTTTCTTTTGATAACTAGTGCCAATGATTACTACATATAGTTCCTTACAAGAAAAGTGTGATATGTGTAAAATTTTACATCATGTGATGAGTAGAATAATAACTGAATTTACTGACTATTCACATTTATATAAATCAAATGATTAATTTCCATTTATTAATTACTTAATCCATTAATTAATCAAATTTTAAGAATTGAACTACAAAGCAGATGTATCTTGGTCATATTTTCAAAATATTTTAGCTTCCAAAAAACAAAGGAAAACAAGGAAATGCATACTTAAAGTTGTTTTTATTAAAATAATTTTGGGTATATCACACATTGAAACATCACACCAAATTCCCTTCATCCAAAACGTCATTTGGTCATTTAGGTTGAAACACTCAAAGGAAAATTCATGTATCTCAACACCTTGATCTTTTCACAAGTCCCTCTTAGGTTTAAACATTGGGATCAAACATTAACCTCAACATTGGCATCCAAACATCAAACCATTTAACATCTCATTTCACCAACAACTTCAAATTTTGGAAAAATAAATCTCTTAGACCTAAATTTTCATCAACCATCATCTAGTTGAGCTACATGTTTGGATATGTATCCCTTTTCATACATCTATTTGTATTAGCACACATCCTTTTGAACACACTTATCCTAGATTCACAAGTCTACTACTAGGATTTGTAAGTTCATTAGCTTCCTCATCAAACATACATAAAAAATTAAGTCTATATTTATTCAAAATTGAGAGTTCCTTACCATTCACATCACTCATCCTTTAATATTTCACATCATTAGTCCTAAATTCCTTAGAGGTTCTCTTTTAGAAAAATTTGAATCAAACCAAGAGTTTCAACAATATAAATCACACCATACTACTCTAAAGGTTGATACAAGTTTTATAACAACAACAAGATCAAAACACAAGAGAGACATGGAGAAAACCCAAATACACCTATCATGAGTGATACAAACAAACAAAGCCTTGGCATGAATGAATTAAATCCTAGAGGTTTCACAACTCCATCATGAAATACAGCACAACCACCTCAAACTTCCTAAGAAATGGGGTATCGTGTAGAATATGTCACCAAAAATCCCATGGAACTTACCACGGATAAGATAATTGAGATGCAGCAATATCCTAAGGTCCATCATATGGTCAACACCATGATGAAATTGAATCCAAACCAATATATGTTGGAATTGGAAAAAGGAGTTAAACTCCCTTCCACATTTGATTTGAATTCACTTAAGGAACAACCTTTGGTAAATGTTGCATCCATATCTCAAACATATAGCACACAACCTTTAGTCCATAATGTCATTAAATCCATCCCACAACCATCCTAATCACACATACCAAGCCAACCTACAACCACTAGGATGGATTCATCTAATCTTGCAACCCAACAAGGAACACAACTTTGGTATACTCAAAGTCAAGGGAACAACACAAACTTGGGTATTCAAAACACAAGCATCCACATCCCTCAACACCCTCAAAATCCAAACATGACACTTACATTACATCCCTATAACACAAATATTGCACCAAAATTTAATGCACAACCGTATCCTCCACTCACATCAAATACCCAAAATGTTCAAACCAATGTTCCTAATGTTCAACATAACCAAGTGAGTCAAAATCCCCAAGTCAATCTTCAAGGACAAATAAATAAAAACCAATGAAACCAATCATTGCAAGGTCAATCATCACAACACCATAAAATTGATCCTGAAAATCAAATGGTCCAACATCAAGTGCCTCAACATCAAGGAAATCCATTGACCTGAAATCAAATAAATCAAGGTAATCCTTAAAATCTCTTGGTCCAAAACTAAGGTGGGCCACAAACACCACAACACCAAGTGGCATCATATCAAGGATCCCAACCTTTGGCTCAACATCAAGGAATCCCAAAAACAATGTAAAATCAAATGGGTCCTCAAACTTATATCCCTCCAACACAATCCCAAATCCTACAAGGACTTATAGAACAACAAAATCAAGGACAAGTTTCTTCACAACAAAGTCAACATGTGTCAAGTCTACAAAATCAAGTGTCCAATAACAAAAATTTGGTCACCCATAAGTGCCAAAATCAACCCAATCCTCCATCCCAATCTACTCACAACATGATTCCACATAATCCATCACATATTTCATAAAATCATAACATCCCATCAAGTAAACACATTTAATCAAACCAATACATCACAAATTCAAACACTATTCCATCACCCTAAGGAAAAAATATTATTTCTCACCAAGATGCTGTGGCATGTCAACAAGCTAAACAAGCCTTTCAAGCACAATAACAAGCTCAACAATCCTTTCAATAACACACAACAAGCCCAACAACCCTTGCAATGGTACCATTCCCTTCAAGATTTGAGATCCCCAAATTTGACAAATATAAAAGGGTGTGGAAATCCAGAAGATCACATTAAGGAATTTTATGTGGCATGTATGGAAGTGGCATACAATGAATCGTATTTGAAGTGTCTCTTCCCACATAGTTTGGGAGGCCAAGCCATAGAATGTTTCTCGCACTTACCTCCTAGAGTCCAAACTTTTCAAGAAATAATAGATCATTTTGTAGCACAGTTATCATTTTGCAAAGATAGAGGCATAGAGCTAGTAAATGCAAATAGCCAACTCTTGAGAAAAAAAAAATAGAGATCATTGTAGCAAATGTGGAAAAAAACTTATCCTTCCAATTAAAAATAAAATGTATCTTGGCATACGAAGAACTCATCCCTAAGGGTCTTAACATTGAAATAGCCCTTGTTGCAAAAGTAACAACACAAAATGAAAACCAACCATCTAGTTTCAATGGAAAAACATAGATTTAGGGCTAAAAAAAAGAAGGTTACTAAAGACAGTGTGGTAGATGCAAAGGTTATGATTAAGGCACCATCAAACACACAAATCATACAACAAAACACTCAATAGAATGCTCAACAAAACATGCAACAAAACAACCAACAAAATGTTAATAATGTCAACCCTTCAAGAGGAAAGCCACCAAAGTAGAACAACTACACACCAAAAAGACCAAACAATGCTCCTAAATGACAATTCACTCCCTCAGGGGAGCCTATGCAAATCATATTGAAGAAATTGATACAATCAAACCTCATCATGCTCCCAAAGTTCAAAAAACCAAGAACCACAAGTCAAACCCTTTGGGTATAGAGATGACCATTATTGTGAATTTCACTAATATAAAGGTCATAACACATAAAACTACTTCAGACTCAAACACCTAATCCAAGATTATATGGAATAAGGATAAATTGATGCCAATTAAAAATCAGGGAATGAAGATTTTAAAATTATAAAAATCCTATGCCTAATCATGGGAAGGAAAAAGATTTGAAAAAGGCATCAAGTTCAAATAATGTAAAGCATATCGATGATAACACAGTAGGGCGCATTTTTATTACTCATTCATCACAACATGACGAATCGGATATGCATAAAGATACTTTTTAAGAAAAATTCCAAAACAATCAACAGTTAGCAATGTTTCATATCGAGATGGCATCAAATATGTATCAGATTGTAATACCCCTCCCTTAATGAGTTCATGATTGGGCATATTGAAGAATTTTTAAAGAAATAAGAAATGTCCCTTATTTCACTCATACCTACTAAAGGTTGTGAAGAGTATTTTACCGATGTTATACCATCCACCCAAGGATCATGTCAAGATGAGGCTCATGAGTATAACGATAGCTACTCTAAATCGAGTCAAGATCAAGAGCCCATATCCCCATATATTGTCATTATTTTTATAATATATTCCAATCCGTGAGTAATGATTTCTCTAACCTAAGTCAAGACGAAGAGCTCACTTCCCCAAATTATTATCATGATTTGATGAACATCTTCCAATCTATTCAAAACTTCAAACATATCCCCGATGTCACCCATGAGATGTTTCCTTTTGATGGACATATAGACGTTCTTCATCCAAAACAAGGGTCTCCCACTCTTGACATTCTCACATAAGAGCAAGCAATGATAGAGATTATTTATTCTTAAAACAATTATGCAGCATCAATGTCTCTAAATCAACATCAATAAATAACACATCCCCAATCCTAGTGAAAGATATTGAGTATGAACATATCCAACATTATTCAGGCAAAAGAATAGGTTCACATCAATAATATGTCTTAGAATCAAAGAAAATAGTTAACATTCTTGAACAATGGGAACCAATGAAAATATCAGGTGTCCATAATAAGTCATATTCAATAGCCATTGATCATAGGATACATTACTAGAGAAAAAATTTGTCTTGTTAGAAATGACATCTTGAAACCAGCAGACTCAAAGCATGTCGATAATACATCCACAATATAGGGGGAAACTTTGTCTTATGTAAACATCAACATAGGGGGCACGAAGGATCCTTATGATGAAACCATTTCCAAGGATACAACTATCCATAGCATGAATCAACATCCACATGTCATTCCATTCATAAATTAGACCAACATGAAAAGAGAGATTCCTATAAAAGAAAGGAGAAGATCATCAAAAAAATAGGTAGTGAAACACTTCGGACAAAGAAAATATAAATGGATACTAAAGAATATAAAATAAAATAATCCCAATCATCATTCAAAAAACTATGGGGTAATATCAAAAAGGGAAATTTATCTATCAATGATGTCCACAAGTACAAAATCAAGCTTCTCAAGTGACATACAAAGTATATCAATCAGTTGGTCTTAATCCCACTCAAAACTCTATCTCCACCCATCATTGTTCATCTTCCCAAGTTTGGAGAGTCAAAGGTTCAAAATACTGACCAATGCATCTCATACCCCTTCACTCATTTCACCATCCACTCTCACATTCATGATATCCAATTCTCACATTTATCATGTTTAGAAACTACTCTTCATCATAAGGATTTTGAAGGCACTCTATCACGATGTGTGCACCTAGATGAGGTTAAATCTGATATCAACAAGGCAGATTAGAATTCTCAAAAGTTCCATTCAAGTGCTTGTGTCTTAGAAAAGTAGCTTCTTCAAGTAGGATATTATTGGCATGTTATGATAGTTGAATCTACATCAGTGCCACTAGGTGGATCAACAAGAGCAAAAATCAAAAAATTCAAAAAAACATAAGAAAATAGTAAAGATAAAAATTATCCTCCAATGAAAACCACTTTGATGGTACTTTGGGCAAGTACTATGATGAAAACCTATCAACTAAGAATCATGAGTAGAACCGAGCATATATATGATCCTTTTTAGATGGAAGTATCTCATCCCCTTCATGATAAATCAAGTGTTCCCTCCATCCATCAAATTTATCTTTATCCAAATCTTCCAATATATCTTGATCCTAACAAAGGTTCAGTGTATACTTTAACTCCACTCATGGAAAATTCTTGACATGGTATTTTTTATTCCATGAAGTTTCATTGTCTATTTATATCATTCATCCTAGTGCACACTAAAACTCTATTGAACTCTTCACATATACATTACCTATCTTAATTTTATCATGAAATATGAAACATTACTAGACACTAGGGGCAGGTTATTGCACTCTTGTTTTTGAATAATTCTTGATTCAATCTATATCTTATATCTCATAACATGACATTGAACTTGTGATCTATGTTTCGTTGATCACTCTTGTTTTTGAATAATTCTTGATCCATGTCTTATATCTCATAGCGTGACACTAACATTATGATCTAGGTATCATTGATATTCCTGAAAAATCCCAAAAACATTTGCAAAAACATCCATATTAAGTCAAAATTCCAAAAATATTCAAAATCTTGTAAAGTTCGAAATCCAAAAATGTATGAAATCTTGTAAAGTCAAAATCCAAAAACATCAAAATCATCTCAAAATCAAAAAACATCCAAAATATTGTAAATTCAAAATCCAAAAAAAATTAAAATCTTGTAATTCCAAAATCCAGAATATTCATAACATCTCCAAAATCCCAAAAACATCCAAATCACATCAAAATCCCTAAACAAGTCTAAAAATTCAAAAATTCAAAAACACTTATCGAACTACGTTGTCTCTGAGCATGAACATAGGAAAGGCCATCATTGATGGCCCCCCAAGGCATTAGGTTATTCCCTCTTAGGTTTTGGTCTTGCACTTGTAAAACACAAAAATAGCCTCAAATAACTAAAAAACCAAAACATTTAGATAACTTCAAAAGTCCCAAAAATAGCCTCAAAACATCAAAAATAATGAAATATTTTGTCACTTTCACCCATAATAAATGTTCATCCCCAATAATTTCATCATCACCCTCACCCTTTGGTAACACAAGTAGAAAAAAGTACAACAATTGGTCAAAGCATAACCCTTAAACCTAGAAATCAAACTCTTGATCATTATCAAACATGTCAATGGAACCTTGTATCAATGGCCTATCAAACAACCCATCCACCCATAATCATACAATGAATGTCTGAGGATATATCATTCCTACAATGGGCATCATTTTGAATAGAATTTTGGATACTTATCCTCAAAACATTGCACCTTGTGGCAAGACATATGAATAACATTGATTGTTTGTTCATTTTGATCTTTTCTTATGATTTATCTTATTGGTCCATTCCAATGACCTCTTGATTATGTCTATCAAAATTATTTAGAGAGAAAGGAATGGGGCATTGATCATTATATTCCATTTTTTGTGCTTGTTGAATGTTCTTGCAATACAATCTTGATGAATACTTACCTTGTGTGTGCATAGTAGTCTCAAGTAAAATAATGACTAGGACATATCAGGTTCTTCATACCTTATGTGTGTCAGTCTTGTTACTTCAATGAATTATTCTTTCACATGGTCAAACAATGTTTTCGTATGTTAGGTATGAACAAGGATACTCCTATATGTTTGCAGAGTCAAATTCCATCGCATTAGATACAAATCCATCCTAGTTTTCAATAATACCTTGATGCATTGTGTCAATTTTCTATATCAAAAATAAGGAGTGATATGATGAAGTTATCCCAATCCTAGAAGCAATCAAATAATCTCTCTTCCATCACATATCTAATAAAGTCTCAAATAATTATAGGCTTGTTGGACTTCTCAATCAATCTCAAAAACAATGGTGTTAATCAATATCCATTTCAGTCTTCTACTCCTATCTTATTCTTCTATCTTTACTCATTTCTATACAAGTATAGAACCTGTGTGATATATATCAAAATTTACATGAGGCTACCTGTGGCTAATGAATATCTATACATCATAAAATTTATCTACATCAAATATTTGATCTTTTTAAAGAAGTATTGTTTGTCCTCTAATCAATCGAACTGATTCCGAATCCTTGTCATGATATCGACCCAAACATTGAAATTTTCGCTCGACCTCTTGAGGGGGAAGTATACCAATATTCATTTCTTCTGTTGGGGCATCGTGGGGCATCCAAAAAAATCATGAATTTTTAAAAAAATTATTTGAGCAGCAACATTGATTTAAAAAGCATCAAGTCTTTGAACCAATGTAACAAGTACCTTGCTTCAAAGAGGGACAAAATGTAGACACAAAATTTCTTGATCAATATCACATATTAGAACTTGATTACTAACAATATTTTCATCTTGATTCAACCCTTTTGACTATTTAATTAAATAATCTTAATTGTTTAATTAAATACACCAGTTTCTCCTATTAATTGAATAATCAATATTATTAGGTTAATTCATCCCTTTCATGCTAATTTCCATCCTATTTGATTAAATAATGTGAATTATTTAATTAAACTCCGTAAGTCCTCTTGTTTGATTAAATAACATGAATTATTTAATTAAATGTCATTGATTCCCTCTTTTAATTAAATGAGTTAGTTGTTTAATTAAATCTTTAAATTCTCCCATCTTGCACAATTATATAACATTCTAATTATTTAATTGGCTAATATCTTTGATCCCTCTAATTTTTCCCAGTTGCAAAGGAATATTCCCATGGAATATTCCTCCAATTCAAATTCAAACTATTTCCCTCCAACATGGAAATATCTTGCACATTCCTCCTAGATTTTAGGATTTTTGTTTGTTTGAATCAATTTCATCTTTTTATTAATTGCATCAATCCATGTGATTATTCAAATCTCCTCCATGGATTGGAATCCTTGATCCATGTTAATTCTTCTCATCAATTTGCATCCATTGATTAATCAAATTGATCCTAGACATTGATTCACTTAGAATTCCTATAAGTAGCCTACATTTCATGAGCAATTCATCTACAAGCATTGAGATCAATTATACTATAGTCATTCTTATAGAAATTCTTGAGAGCATTTAGCAAATTTACATCAATTTTAGTCATTTTCTCCTTTGGAGCATCATTAAAATCTAGTTTCATCAATGGCATTGGGAAAGGGATAATCATTTCAAATCAATTCATCACCAATCCCCCAATGGGATGAGTTTTGAGTATTAATTAGATTTTTATTTCATTTATTTTATGGTATTTGATGTTTTAATGGCTTCTTAGCTGACAATTCAATAATTTCATTGGCAATATGGTTTAATTATTCTAATTTATTTTTTTTGTTCATTTCAATTATATTTTACCTAATTCATAATCATGTTCGCACATAGTAAGACTCCTACCAAGTATGTTCAAAGGAATCATTCAAAGGATCATATTATTGGAGAAAAGAATGAAGGAGTGTTGACCAACAGAAGGATTGCAAAGATAAATGAACAAGTAAACTTTTGTTTGTTATCAAAGATAGAACCAAAGAAGTTTGATGATGCTAAAAAGGATGAAGGATGGATACAAGAAATGAAAGAAGAATTGAAATAGATTGAGAATAATCAAACTTGGGAATTGGACAAGTACTTGCTTCAACAAGGTTTCAAGAAAGGTACCATAAATAACAATCTTTAATTCAAGATTGAGGATGAAAGAATTTTGATTGTTGATGTGTATGTTGATGATATAATCTTTGGTGGAAATGATGAAATGTGTAAGAATATTTCTAAAGAAATGAAAAGTAATTTGAAATATTTATGATTGGTGAGTTATCCTTCTTTCTTGTTCTTCAAATTGCTTAGCTAGATGATGGTATCTTTCTCTCTCAAGAAAAGTATGTCAAAGAGATGTTGAAGAAGTTTGGCATGGAAGATTGTAAACCTCTGAGTACTCCTATGGTAACTAGTTACCATTTGAGCAAAGATGATGAGTCTCCCCTAGTTCATAAAACTTTATATAGATCTATGATTGGAAATTTATTGTACTTAACCACTTCAAGACCTAATATTATGCATGTGATATATTTGGTTGCAATATTTCAAGCTAATGTTAAAGAAACTCATGTGAAGGTAGTCAAGAGGATATTTAGATATCTTAAAAGCACTCTATATTATGTATTATGGTATCCAAAAGGTAATTAATTTGATATGAGTGCATACAATGATGTTGAATGAGTTGGTTGTGTTGATAATAGAAGAAGTACCAGTGTTGGTTCTTTCTTTTAAGGGAAAAGGTTGGTTTTATGGAACAGTAAAAATCAAGATTCAGTATCTTTATTAACACAAGAAATGGAGTATATTGTTGCAACATCCTGTTGTACTCAAGTGTTGTGGATGAAGCAAAAATTGAAGGATATCAAGATAAATTATGATGAGCCCATTCCTATTTTGTGTGATAATAGAAGTGCATCAATATTTCCAAGAATCTAGTGATGCATTATAGAACCAAGCACATATCAATCAGGTATCACTTTTTGAGAGAGACAGTTACATATAGAGAAGTGAAGTTGGAGTATGTATCTTTAAAGGATCAATCTACAAATGTTTTCACAAAGGCACTTGAAAAGGATACATTTGAATTTATCAAGTAGAAGTAGTGGAAATTTCCCCTCCCTCTTCTTATGAGATGCATAGTTGGTGCATCTGTCTAGGGGGAGTAATTTAAGTCATATCTTTATTCCTAGACTGATGGGAGCTACCTCTCAAGGGGAGTAGTTAGAGGTTGTTGTTGAAAGGAGGAGCTTGTAAGTTGCTTCAAGAAGGAGAGATTGTAAAATGGGGGAATCCTTTTACCCTTTATCCTTGATACCAAAGGGGGGAGATTATTGTAGTTTGGTTGTCATTGATGTCAAAAGTTCATTGGATTATATTGTAGTTTGGATGGTTGGTTGCTAAAGTCTCTAATAAATGCTACACATTTATTTGATGATGATGTTTTTCTCTTATGGTTTGGAGGTTAGATTCAATTTTTTTCAAGGCACGTGTGATCCAAGTTTCAAATTATTTGAGTTAGTAGAAAGGTTTTTTTTATAGTGATAGACTTAAGTCTGTATTGATTTTGTGAGGATGTTCTTAGTGTTGGAAATAGGTTTTGTAATTTATTTCAACCAATATGGGCTATCATTGATGTTAGATGTGATGATGAGCTATGTACATTCTTTGGAGATAGTTGTGTAGAGGAGGGGGACCGACTACTCAGGACCCTAGGTCAGGGGAGGATCTAGAAAAATCAGCTGCCCTAATCTACCTTACACTAAAGGATTTTTTTAAGGTAAATTTGATGTTTTAGGAGGATGAAAAGGAAGGACAGTTGATCTATCACTATCCTTTTGTCAACCTGAGAGTTCAAAAAACCAGGTGAGAATATTCTTGAGTCTAGATTGTAACCTAGGTAGCTCTCTACCAAAGGACTCCAACATAAAAGATGGATGATAGTGCGGCGTGTTGGCATCCCAATCGAGTGTTGCCATCCTGGTCAAGCACTAGAATTGTATAGATAGAAAGCATAAGGTATAGTCTAAACTAATAGAAAAATTGCTAACTACCTAATAAGTATAGTTTTTTGCAATGACAAAAAAACATAAAACAACTAAACTACTAAAATAACAAGAAGAATAATTTAACTTAAAGCCTAGAATTTGAAAAGAATAAAGGTGACAAAAATCAAGCTTACAATTGGTCCAACCTCCTACAAGCTCCACATAATCAAAAGTACCTACACACAGTAGAACTGAGAAAAATGTTGGGGTTGTTTTGGGTCTTGCCACAGTCAAACCCTCATTTCGGTGTTACCAACTCCACAGATAGCCAAAATAGCCACAAATAGAGAAAGTGTGATAAAGAAATCATTGAAAGCAAGAATACCAATAAATTCTAACAATGATATGCTACATAAATCAAAACAATAATGCTAAATAAATAGATATCACCTCCCAACAAGGCTCCCTCAAGCACGTGAAGGAAGATGTGAGCTCGCAAACTTGTGATTGCCAACATTGCCACAAAAATGAGAGGAGTGAAACTAATAGAATGTCAACTTGGAGCTTCAATAATGGTGGAGAATGTTATGAAATTCTCAAGAAGTGTGTAGAATTATGAAGTGATATTGAAGAAGTGTGAAGAAGATGAATTTCATGAAGATAATGTTTTGAAGGTGAATATGAGCCCAAAAGAATCATTTGAGTTTGATCAAGGGTGTAGGGGTGTTACACTTCATCGCCAATGGAGAAGTGCAATGCCTCTACAAATTCTAGAGGTGGGAATCCTATCAAGATGATAGCACACTGCACAGACATCTACATGTCTTGCTACTGTCCTTGATAGAAATTCCTCATCAAAATTACAGACAACCACCAAGTAAATGGAAAGCACATGGATGAGGTGGAATTGCATTTTCAGGTTTAATTTTTCTAAGGTAAGGGGTGTAAATGGGTAATTTGTGAGGGGTGCAGATTCACTCCATTACATTTTCCCCCATTTTAGCAATCATATGTGCTACCAAATGCAATGTAAAGTAGATGAAACAATTCAAAGAAAGTATACCTGAGCTACCGAGGAAGCAGGTCGCAATCTGACACACCTGAATACTCAAGAAGAGGAGATGACTCCATAGGTACTCAGTCTCGAGGATACTTGAACAAATTCACCACAAATCTATAGACTTATGGAAGGATGAACAAAAGGCTCTACAGGTGTTCGATCCTATAGAGTTGAACAAAGAGATCCTACAGGATGAAAGTACTTTACAAGTCCTCAAACTTGAAAAGAAGGTGCCCTCAGGTGCTTAGTCCTAAGGGAAGCTAGATGTGAGAGGCTCTACAAAGTCTGATGGGCCTTACAAGTGCTCGATCCAGCAAGGTCAATTGAAAAAAAGCTTCATAGGTTCCCCTACAAAGCAACATGTTAATCTACAAACAAAACATGTTAGATATCAAAAAGCCACATAGGTAGACATATAGATAGTCATGTAAATAGTCAACAATTGAAAGGGAATCTTTCAAATGGGTCCCTCAGGAACCCTTTAAAAGAAAAGAGGTCCACTCAAGGGACGCTCAATTTGAAAAGCGATAACAATTTTGAAAAGTGATAAATTTTTTTGCTAATGATTCTAGCATCAATGATCCTTCTGAAAGATTCCTTTCATCAAGGAATTCAAAAGAAAGAATTCTCCCTTGCAAGGACAAGTTTTCATACTTCATCAGAAAAAGTATTCCCTTCTCGAAGCCAATTTTTTAAATTATATCTTACAAATTTGTGATGAAAGAAAAATTCCACTAGGGATCCATGTTGAAGAATGTAATTTTTGAAAAATAAAGTATTTTCAATGAGGGATTCATTGGCCACCGAATACCACTTGTAAAAATAGTAGTATGATATCCCCCCTAGGATGGTGTGTGCTAAACTCAAAGGCATGTGACATCCTAAGGAGAGAAAAGAAAGAATTAAAGTGATGTTGTGGCCCACGGAACATGACAAGATGTAACCATGGTAATGTTTTCATGCATGTGAGGGACAACACATAAGCACCACAACATCACAAAGCAAGAAAAGAAGATAGAAAGATAAAAATAAAGGACAAACAATGGCATAATGAAGAAGAGACAGGGGGATTTGATATTTCAAGGTTAGAGCCACTCATAAATATAAAGAGATAAATATAATAATATATAAATGAGTTGTCATCAACCTCCTACTATATTAGACCATGTGAAGAAAGTAACATGAAATCAAAATAAAAATAAAAAATTGGGTCAACATGGAAAGGAGGCCTAAATTCCCCCAACACTTTGCATTGTCCCCAATTGTCAAAAATCAAGGAACAACAAATAGAAGAATTTTACGAAAAAAAAACACTCTTATATCCAAGAACCTACAAGGGTGACAAGGGTCCTCCAAGAACACATAAAATAAGCACAAGGGAAACACAACACACACACAAATTTACTCTACAGATAAAGAAGAGGTGCCCTCCTAGTCCTCATTAACTAAGAGGTCATTGTTCTCCCAATCTAGATCATTGTAAGGGGAAGGTAGATGAGCCTGCAAGTGTTGCAAGATGGTGTGTCACTTGTCCTTCCTTATCCAGCACAGTGCTTGGGTTTGGGACATGGCTTAACCACCTTTTGTGGATCTTACATAAATCTAGTGGTTGTATCAGGCATTGATAGGTTGATCTTTTGGTGCAATGACAACCACCAATGTAACAATTGGTATCAGAGCTGAGGTCATAGGTTCAAACCCCTTGCTTGTGCTATGGGGTGGATTGTTGCAAGATGGTGTGTTCCTTGGCCTTCCTTGTCCAGCACGACACTTGGGTTTGTGACATGGATTAACCACCTCCTGTGGATCTTACATAAATCTGGCGATTGTATCGGCCATTGACAAGTCAATCTTTTGGTGCAACAACAACCACCAAAATAATAACAAGGGTGGGATAGCAAGGGGAGCACCCTTTGAATCTCCTATGATAATAGCCAAGGAAGAGGGTCCTCGAGGTCTTCTTCACTCAATTCCTATGAGGAAAATGTCAGCAATTATACAAAAATTGTTGAAAAATCTAAGACATCGTCTATAGAGTTGAACATGCACTTGACAAGATTACCATATGTTAACTGAGAAGGTAATGAAAGAGGAACCCCGGATCCACTACTAACCTAATGGAAAGACTCGGGGGTAGTGAAAAACTTTAGGGATGTTGGGGATACCTCCATCACTAGGACGACATAGGCCAATATAGAACCAACTTCTAATGAAGGCGATCCCTTCTTCCAACCCCCATTAGAAGTAGGGTCATCCTCCAACTTATGCTTCATCAGAGGATGTGAGATCCCCAAAGATGAAGCAGAAGGTGAGGAGGAAAAGGAGAAAATAATAGTGAACACCATCGAGGGATTCGGTATGTCCACGAGTTTGGAAAAAGGTGGTATATTTGGAAGGAATATCAAAATAGGAAGCTCAGCCGAAGGAGCAATGAACACTTGCACACTTTTAGGGTGAAGATGATTCACGCTCACAGGGGGAGTCAGAAGCAAGATCGAGGTAGAGGGAATTGAATTAGAAGGGGTGGAAGAGGATGACACAGTAGAAGACACTAAAGTAGGAGTTGCTATCTCCCCTTCCTCCTTCTGCAAGGTAGCCTACTCAGCACCCAGAGCCTTCCTCTATAATTTATGCTCATGTGCAAGGTGATTCCTTCTGCTCTAGGAGCTAGAGGTTGCAACTTGAGGAGGAATGAAAGGCTCCTATTCAATCATCAGATTATCCATCATAGCCATTTCTAGCGAAGGGAGTGACTCCTAGATAGGAATAGGAGGAAGCGATGCAACAATAGGAACAACAACAAGTGGGGAATATAACTCAAGCATCTCGATGTTGTTCCTCTTCCCATTTTCTACCTTAGAGGTAGGAATAGTAGGAGGCTATGAAGGCCGAGATGTAGAGGCAACTCTATAGGAACCCTTCCCCTTACCACACAAGATGGGGCGAGGCACCGTGGATAAGACAAGAAGGTCGAACACCCGACTCTTGGCCTTTTGCTAAGCAGGCACCATCAAACTCTCCATGAGATGCATAGGGGCGAAATTAAAAGGTGCCATAGCTAGACAAGAGGAAGAGTTAGGTGGAACTACAAAGGAGGAAGAAGAAGAAGGGACCTGAGCACGAGCAAGTTTCCCCTTCCCTTTTTGAGAGGAAGAAGCAACCTAATATTTTACTATAGGGTAAGTCATTTTTGGCTACACCTTGCCCCCAATCTTATATAATTTAATTCCAATAAAGTAGGTCCATTCTTGGAGGAATTGGACCAACCGAGGTGGGCCAAAAATGATCTAGCGAATACCCCTAGAAAATACCAATGGATGATATTTGGTGTCATGCACGACATAAACCACACCTTCATGGGAGAATTTCAAACACTTATGAATAACATAAGTGACTCCATTCATAGAAACTAGCCATGAGATTCCTAGCTTCACCTTGAACAAGTCAAATATTGAAATGACATCAAAGGTGGTATTCACAGCCCTAGGTTCTACTAAGATGAAAAGAGTTTTAGAGCCATAATGAGCAAGAGAGAGGCCATCATGGGTGTGTATAGTTGTCTTTGTCTTCTCATATTCCTCTCTCTATAAATAGTTCAACAAAAGAATCTCTTTTGTAATAACATTCACATGGCTCGTGGGGTCCACAAGGACTCATGTAACAATGTTTCCATTCATGTGAGCGGAAATATATAGAGTAGAAGATTTTTTATTCATGGGTATAACCTATGATGTAAAAGTTACATTTGGTGAAGTAGTCGTTAGTTGAGGGGGAGGACTATGAGTAAATGAGACCACATTTACATATGTTGAGGCCTTGGGAGAAGCACCAAAAGGATCAATAATTAGATTTTTAGAGTGAGTTGGAAATAGATCCATATAAATTTGCAATTCACTATTCACTTTAGCCACAAACTTGTTTGTAATATGATTTTTGCCATTGAGGCAGATGGTACCATCATCGATGTGGTCCTATATCTCATGATGCAGGCACATACAACATTCAATATCATTCTCATGGAAACAATGGTATTGGAAGAACAAATTCCCATCATACCAATCAAGATAAGGCTCTCTAAGAGGTTGAGGATCCTCCAAGGTTATAACTTTATCCTTCAACAGTTTTTGTAGAAAAGAATAAGATTTGGATAACCTTGTAAACTATCTATTGCACTTGAGGCCTTTGTCATTGGACATGGAAACTACATTTGAAATAGATTTTCCATTTCCTAAAATCAATACTATAGATATTCCTTCGAGATGGGAGCACGAGGAAGATTACCCAAACAAAATGATTGTTTGTTGATACTCTCATAACACAGTGCACAAATGTGCAAAAGAAGGATACTTAATTAAGGAAAACTTATACTTCCAAGGTCCCTGTAGGTTTCCAATGGACACATTTTGTACATCTGAGTCGGGTAGAAGGTATGAGATTTTTGAAAAGAGTGCTTGAATCAAGTAATGAAATCAGTAATCTTCTCATTCTCTCCTTTCTTACATTGGAAAAGATCTGAGAAGGTCATCTTCAGCTCGATGTTAGCCTAGAACTATTGGAGAAGCTGATTAAAAATTTGATCGAATGAGAATATGGAGTTGTTAGGCAAGGAGCAGTACCACTCTAGTGTTGTGTCCTTGAGAGATCGAGGAAATAATTTGGCCATCAGAGCATCATGGTGAAAGAAGTATGTACACATCGCATTGAAAGCTAACATGTGTATTTAAGGATATCCTTTACCACTGTACTTCTCAAACTTAGGAATTTCCATCCCTTGAGGGAAGGGAGTATTCAATATTGTTACCAAAAAGGGACTGTGTCGAAAGAAAGGTTGAAATATAGGCTGGGTAGAGGCTTGGGAGAGGCTCTCCAGTTGATTCTGTATGACCTATATTTTATAGTAGGGCATTCAAAATAGGGTCAGATGAAGACATAGGACTAGTGGAGCCACCACTAGAACCACCACCAAGACCACCACTGAAGCCACTACTAGATTCATTGACAAGGCCTTTGTCATAACCACTTCCAGAGCCACCATCATAGCCACCACTAGATCCACCATCATGACCACCACCAAAGATACCTTCATGACCACCACCAAAGCCACCTCTAGAGCCACCAGACATACCAAGACCACCAGCCCCCATTCCATTATAAATCTTTTTGCCAAGGATAGAGCTACCCCCAAGAGGAATAACATTAAATCCAAGGGTTACTATACTTACTTTAATAATAGGAGGTGGATCAAGAATGAATATGTTGATGGAGGGCCCATTTTAGCCAAGCATACTGATGTCATAGGCATCAAGACACCAATTTTTCTTTCATAAGTGTTGAGCACATGACCTCAGGTAATATTTGATCTAGGGCTATAGGAAGGGACATATGCTTCTATTAAATCGGTAAGGCTATGGATAAACTCTATGCATGTCTAATCCTTGTCTAGCATATATCTAATCTCACTAACAACCCTAGCAAGACTAGCCATGCTTTGATCTCTCCCCAAGTGATTTGCAAGCTCCAATAGCCTCCTATCTAGAGTAATGAGATGTGTTGCAGGAATAGGTACGACTTCATTTTTATCTAGTGGTGGAGCTAAAGGGGAGATAGGAGGAGTAAGGGAACAAGTGATTTCAGGTAGGTGCAGGATCATGATGGGCCAAAAAGTGGTGATATGTAAGTGATATGATGGCCCATGTGGCTGACGATTTTTTTCTTACAAAAAATTGATGAAATGAAAAGGGTTTTTAAAGGAGATTCTCAGCTTTCCACCAATATAAATTATGCTTTACTTTGAATTTAATAAATAATTATTATTGATTTTCTATTTGAATTATGACTAAAGTCTTGATCGAAAAGTTGATTGAAAAACATCTATAGCTTTCAAACGGTATCATATTTTTTGAATTCGAAACATGTGTCACATTCTATGCTTCACACACTATAGGATTTATAAAAAAAAAATCATGAAGTTTTGACCAAGTAAGGTGGTCAGACATACGAGTTTTTATATGTTTTAAAAGTTGTAATAAAAAAATCATAATTAATTATTTATTTGGAAAAAAATTACAAAAAAATATGCATCACATCAGGACATGAGTCCTCTACTTATATCTAAAGTCTTATAAAAAAATATTATCATTTTATTGTGGTTAGGGTGGTGAGATAGACACCTACTTCTTATTTTTTCCCTGAAATTTAAGTACTACTGCATTGAAATTTCAAATTTTCATCAAATAGTTTTTTCTTCTTAAATAAACCTAGTAGTTTGGAGACTACAATTAATTTGCTACAGATTCTATTCTTACATATTTTTGAAATAATCTGGATAACTTATTCAATTTTTTACGTCAAGTTGCCTAACCCTAATTTTTTTAATTATCACCACTTAAGGGCATGTTTTTTCATGATGATCCTTCACACACCCTTTCATCAAAGAAACTCATCTCTATCATCGATACCATCTCATGGGAGGTAAGAGTTGAAGTGACCTTCGTAAAGTCCATCCCTAAGTGTTGATGTCATGTGCTCCTTCTAACAACGTATCCAAAAGTCATAAACTAAGTTGTGAAGCTCATAAAGCATCACAATGCACAAGCCCACAACTTACAAAGACACGAGAGAAAGAACCTCAACACAAAGGAACGTATATTACAAGTTTCATGTTGGGTTCACCAAAATGTAGAGGAGGGGGACTGACTACTCAAGACCCCAAGCCACAGGAGGGTTTAGAATAATCAATTGCCCTAATCTACCTCACACTAAAGGATT
Source organism: Sequoiadendron giganteum (assembly GCA_007115665.2). Taxonomy (NCBI): domain Eukaryota; kingdom Viridiplantae; phylum Streptophyta; class Pinopsida; order Cupressales; family Cupressaceae; genus Sequoiadendron; species Sequoiadendron giganteum. The sequence continues at coordinate 356,818,414 of CM021107.1, forward strand.
TTTTTAAGGTAAATTTGATGTTTTAGGAGGATGAAAAGGAAGGACAAATGACCTATCACTATCTTTTTGTCAACCCAAGAGTTTAGGAAACTAGGTGAGAAAATTACCAAGTCTAGACTATAACCTAGGCAACTCTTTGCCAGAGGACTCCAGCATAGAAGAAAGATGATAGTGTTGCATGTTGGCATCCTGGTCGGGTGTTGGTGTTCGTACAGACATAAATTATGAGGTATATTCTAAACTAACAAAAAACTCGCTAACTACCTTATAAGTATAATTTTATACAATGACAAAAAACATGAAACAACTGAACTATTGAAATAACAAGAAGAATACTTTAACTTAAAGGGTAGAATTTGACAAGAAAAAAGGTGACGAAAATAAAGATTACGGTTGGTCTAGCCTCCCACAAGCTCCACACAATCAAAACTACCTACACACAATAGAACGAGGAAAAAATTTGGGCCTATTTTGGGGCTTGCCATAGTCAAACCCCTGTTTCAGTGTTCCCACCTCCATAGATAGCTTGAATAGCCACAAATAGAGAAAGTATGATAAATATAGCACTAAAAGGAAGAATACCAAGCAATACTAACAACAATATGCTACATAAATCAAAACAACAATGATAAATAAATGGATATCACCTCCCAACAAGGTACCCTCAAGCACATGAAGGAAGATGTGAGCTCGCAAGCTTGTGAGTGCCAATGTTGCCACAACAATGAGAGGAGTGAAACCAACAGAGTTTCAACTTGGAGCTCCAACAATGGTGTATAATGTTGGGAAATGCTTAAGAAGTGTGTAAAATTGTGAAGTGAGATTGAAGAAGTGTGAAGAAGATGAATTGCATGAAGAAGATAGTGTTTTGAAGGTGAATATGAGCATAAAATAGTCGTTTGAGGTAGGTCAAGGGCACAGAGGTATTACACTTCATCACCAATGGAGAAGTGTAATGCCTCTACAAATTTTAGAGGTAGGAATCCTATCAAGATGGCAGTGCATCGCGCTAGCATCCCTAACAGAAATTCCCCCACCGACACTACAAATAGCTGCCAAGTGGGTGGAAATCATATGGATGAGGTGGAATAGCATTTTCAAGTTTGATTTTTCTAAGGTAAGGGATGTAAATGGGGAATTTGCGAGGGGTGAAAATTCACTCCACTACAAATTTTTATGATGTGATATTAGTTGGAGAAAGTCTGCAAAGCTACATAATATTTAGTATGGTAACTATTATGGTGTGGAGGATGATACTCATGTTTTGATATGTATATAATGTGTTTACACTAATATCATCTTAGTTTGTTGTACCACATATGAAGACATTTTGCAGAAGTTTTTCTAAGGCACTCATAGGGCATACTCTAAGGTAGAGTCATGGTATATTGATCTACATTCTTCCGCTAAGAAAGATTTGTTTTTTGGTTCTAAAGAAAATATGATTGAGTTATGAAGGAGATACATCCAATAAATCAACTCATCACAACTTTTATAGTGAAAGTTGCATGTAACAGTGTTCCAATCTATGCTCTGGAAGAGTAATGTTTTGATGATGGCTTACTAGAATGGTCTATAGTCCTCCAAAGTTGAAGTATTTATATTATAATTTTGTGAACATATTAAATGGTGTCCAAAGCATATTACTTAGTAGTTTCAAGTGGTGTAGTGGTCCACAAGTTTATTCTTTAAATAAATGTGTGCTACAATTCGATCAGAATGCTCTGTTTCTACAATTCAATGAGTTTGATCATTTACACCAGAATATGATGATCAAATTCTTCAAGATAAGGTTGTGTAGATATTGTGCATGAATTATAGTTCTTACTTCTTTGTTTTCATGATAGTTCTAGTCTCTCCCTGGGAGTGCAAAGGTGATCTAATGGTAGTTTTGGTAGTGGTATCATTATTTGGACCGACAAACTTGTCTCTTTCATCAGTGAATGATCCTAATTAGTTAATTTTGTTTTGGAGAATGTGTTATGATGTGTTTATATCTTGTAATATCGTGTGTTAATTTGCAATTGGTTCTTTTGAAAATATTATACATAATTGGAGCTAACCAATGTGATATCAAACGTTTCCTCTAAGCTCATCTTGTAGTTGACCTAATTAATATTTTGAGGTGTTGCAAAGGATATATATAAGATAAAATTCAGTTGTGAAGATTATGATGATAGTGATTTATGATAAGAGTAGAATGAAAAAAGATAAAGTGTTTGAAATCAATGTGAAGGGATGATTTGTGAAATATTGATTGCAACATCAACATGTTTTAGATGCCTCTTCAAATTAGTTTATAATCAATTTTCTCAGTCTGATTTTCATGTGTCTTGATCTGAGATAATGAGTTTCATCAAGTCCTTTGTATCTTTCTCTAAGGTTGTATACCTTAGTCTGCAATTCCATAGGTAGTAAATGTTAAAATGTTGTAATTGTTGTTAATAGTGAGTTAAATATATTGTGATTTAATCCTCATCATGGTTTTTCCCTCGTTTGATTTTCCACGTAAAAATATTGGTGTATTTATGTGATGCATGTGTTCTCTTTTTTTCTTTTTAGTTAATGTGATGTGTTATTAATCTACAAATGGAAATGGTTAAATTTTAGGATATGTTGATTCACCCCTCTCTCAACACATCATTATGTTCAACAATTGGTATCATAGCCAAGTGCCTTGAGAATCTTAACATCTAAGGTTGATCCTACTCTTCAAAGCATGGGGTCTATAGAAAAAATTAATTATATGTCTATTCCAGAACCAAACCTTGAATCAATGGACCCTGAAGGTTGGGACATCAAACTAGAATATTGTGAAGTATATTTTGAAGGATAACATTGATCTGCTCTTGAAGATTTGGATAAAGAAAGATTATAAAATATCAAATATGAGTGCATGTTAGAAAAGTCAAAAGATACAATTAACAAATTGAAGGAAAAAGCTAAATAATCAAAGGAAGTAAATGGCAAACTAAAAGCTCAAATAGAAGGTGGAATTGAATGTGAAATGAAAGACAAAGAAGCTAAAGAGTTGATTTCAAATTTAAAAATCAAAGTTGAAGAAGGAAAGAGGACTGAGGATTGCCTAAATACTAAGCTCAATGATAAAAATGGTGAATGCTAAAAGATTGAGGAATAAATTGTATTCCTGAGAAAAGAACTTGAAAAGGCTAAAGATAAAATTGACAAAGGTATAAAACTAAGAGGGGTCTCTAAAATTCTTGATGAATTAATTAACTCTCAAAAACCCTCAAAGAGAAATCTAGACTTGGTTTTGAAAAGGGAGAAAGTCCCATGGTCAATGCCTTTGCAAATCTATATGATAACATCAAAGCATAAGGATAGTTTAAGACAAGGGAGGAGAAAGCATTGTATAGAAAATCCTAAGGAAACATCCTCTGAAGATGCAAAGATAAATCATAACCGCAAGAGAGAAGGTGGTGTGGATAGGGTTAAAATCTTAGGGAGCATGCATGAATCAATAGTAGCAACCACAAAACTACCCAATTCAAGTAATAAGACCCTAGATCCAACAATGAAGTACAAATGAATATAGAAACCACAAAAAATGAAACAATACAACCTCAATCTCTATGCCATAATTGAATCACCTCCATTTCTCTTCTCCATTCTGCTTTTCGTATTCATAGATTTTTTAGTATATGTAGTCACCCCAAATATGACTTTACTTCATCTTAATTGATTAAATAATTTTATTTAATTAATTTACCCATGTCTTCCTTTTTTCATTAATTAAATATATTTATTTAATTAGTTAGTTGATTTCTTCTCATAATTGACTAAATATTTTATTTAATTAATTATGTCACTACCCAAATTTATAGTTCTTCTAGTTAATTAAATAATTCTTGATATTTAATTAATCTCATCCAAATCAACTTTCCTCCCAAAATCTAATTACATTAATTAATCCTTGATTAATTAATGAACTAACCTCCATAGGCCCATTCTCTAAATTTTGACTCCACCTAGGTTAATAAACCCATGATTTATTAGCCTCACCCACCTGTTTATACTAATTAATCCCTAATTAACTATCCTAACCCCCATCATTACTAATATTCTCCAATTTAAAATTCACCCTCAACCCCCCAATCTTGTCTAATTAATGCCACAAATCCCACCTACCTCCACTATCTTACACATAGCCGAGGCAAAATTAAATGAGGTGTCATCCCAATGTGTTCTCACACATGTGTGAGTACACCTCACTCTTCTCCATACACCTAATTGTGACACTTGTCACAATGCTAATAGGCCACATCCATTGATCCATGCATCACCTCCACACTCAATCCTAGTCCTTTATCAACATTCAATATTAGCCCTCCAATTTTCTATAAATTGGGCCTTCATTCCTCCATTTGATCATCTTGAATGGTGCTAATATTATGTCGGTCTCATTGTAAGAAATCCAAATTTCACTCTTGAGACAAAATCAACAAGACTTGGTTGCATCTTAGAGCTCAATCAAGGAGGAGATCAAAGCTATAATCATTTTGTTTATTCTTATGCTTGTTATCTCATTGATTTATGCTTTTGGATTTTTTTTCTAACCCCTTCACATTTGGCACGTCCAATGGGACCCACGACCCTTCTAACATTTTTTTCAAATTTGTGTGTTTTCAAAGATTTATAGGTTCAGACACTATTAAATTGTGCCTTCATTGTGAATTTTGAGGCCTACATAGCGACTTGCAGCGCTTCTGGTCTAGTTCGTTGCACCCATGACATACTTTTTAGTGCCTACGTAGTGACTCGCAGTTCCTATGTTCTTGATTGCAATGCTCGTTTCCTCAACATTTGGTCTAACTATTTTTGTTAACAAATCTTTCATTTTTGCAGGGCTCCTATGGTGTTTAGGATCGTGTTTGACTCATTAGCTTTCTAGAGTTTCTTTAGTTGTTGTTACTAACTAGTGATTAAATTACACTTTTACGTTACTACAACTATAAATATCACCTTAAGGGACAAAGATAAAAAAGAACAACTACCTAAAATCAATATAAAATATATATAGGCCAAACAAGATCTCTAGATATCACCTCACACTTCATTTTGGGTCTCTTAAAATTAATCTACAGGCAAAAGAACTCATATTTTTGTTCAAATTTGTGCTTATTGGGTCATGTCTAGTTTTCGACGCCTATACTAAAACCTGTTGCGCTTACATTGTGACTCAAAACACCTATTTGCTTATGTAGCAACCTTCGATGCTTCCGTTTAAAGAAATGGCACCTCTATTCTCAGTCAGATTGAGATATTTTAACTAGCACTTAATCAATTTTGTTACTTGGCATCATTATCTACTTGGAAAAATATTGATAATTTACATCTTTTGGCTAGGTTAAAGTGGTTTTTTTTTTTTTGTAAAATTGAGTTTACTGGGCCTCTGAGTGCAAGTGTCATTCTAGTCACAGAATAGCGCTTTTGTTCATGATAGTTAGTTTGATCTTTTCTTGTCATATCTCGACACATTTTTTTATTTTTGGTAATTAATCATTTGGGAATATATCAAGAGGTAGCATAAAATAATTTGCATCACCATTATTTAATCTTAAGTAGCATTATTGCACTTAGTTTTGTGTAAGCATTATTTTGTTCACACTACTGCACTTCTATTTTCTATTCTAAATTTGAAATTTTGGTTTTCAACACATACGTTCTAGTTGTCTATAAAACTGTGCCTACATTCTGATCTGAATTTTTTGAGCTAATGTGTGAACTAACAAGTGGTGCAGTTGTTCAATTGTCAAAGGCTAATATGATAAACTACTAATTTGTGGTTTTGTAGGACGTTTGACCAAGACTTTTTAATTTTCCACTAATTTAGGCACTAAATTAGAGTAGTGGTAAAATTAACTTGTTTGTCATTCTTGGAAGGGTGTAATAGACGTATGCTCTCCTCTCACACCTAGTGTGATCTTAGGGATCAAAAACCTTTACATCTCTTCATTTTGTTTAGATCAATGTTTTAGGTAAACATAAGGTCACTAGCTTGTGTGCATGCTCTCCCCTCACGCTTTGTGCGATATTGGGGATCAAAAACACCTAGTATGTCTTTCCTTTTAGGGGACCTACCTAGGGATTTCATCACACTAGGGTATGATCCCAACCACACATACCGACGTGGTATATAAAGGGGGAGAACTAAATTTGTACCCCAATCTAGTTGTGTCATAATTGGGAGAGCTCTAATTGTCTAGGGTGATTCCAAGCTAGGAGTGAAGGGTTAGTCTGAACTCTTAGTACCTCGTTGAAGCTCTTGATCCATGCTTGTTATGGACTAGTGTTCATGTTTTGAGCCTCGTGTACCTTTCATATATTGAGAACTCCCTAGAAAAAAATGTAAACCTAGAAAGCCATCGAACATAGGTTAGTGTGGTGCAAGGGATGCAGATCATACCTTGAAGCTACTCAACATGTATTCCCTTAGGTGGAGATATAAATCCTTGTGGATAACTTTGATGGTTCTCTAAGAGAGAGAAAAGGTGAGCCCATGGCATCCGTTGATGACCCTGCACCACTAGATCTCTAGCTATCCACCTTTGCCAGAAAGGGTGCCCAAAAGAACCACCTGAGTATCAAGGAGTATTAACCTAAGCTTTATTGGGTGGTGAGACCACATTAATCTATAAACCTACTTGAGCTTAGGGCTTATGATCAAGTTCTTGAAGTGTCTTTTTATGTGAAACCCGTGAAGACGAATCAACCAAAGGGCTGAGGATTTGGCTATACCCTATGAAAACATCAAAAATTTCCAAATTTAGCCAATGTGTTTTATTGTTTACTAAAATATCTTTCCAAAATGACTCAGACTATAGAACTATGCTTGATACAAAACCCGTTGCACCTCCATCAAGAACTATTGTTCCTAAGATTATGTGCCTAGGTTAAAATCTATTGTGCCTATGTTTTCCTAAAATTGTGCCTATGTTCTATCACAAAATTTGAGTCTCTAACTTTGACCTCCTAGGGCTTCCTAGTCTAGTCTAACATAATCTACAACTCTTCCATCTTCTAATCACCAATTACACCATCATCAATACCTAAAACTTGCCATTATCAATCCCCACCCTCCCCATCATTTTTGCCCCTTTGAACTTAGGGAAACCTTAGAATCCCTCATTATTTTCAAATCTTGGACTTGATATCATCCCTTCCTTATCACATAATAATCTTCTTCATCCTCTTAATCATCATTATCCCAATCCAATCTTATGATACATCCTCTAAATATTCAAAAATTATCACCCATCATCATCCATTTCAAACAAAAAATTTCATTAGGAGTCAATCTAGGTCTCCTATCATCCTTCCTAATCGAAGGGTAGCTTAAGAAATTTCCTATCTTAAGTTGCTTCTTTAGTTAGATCATCCTTTTCTAAATAATTTATCCTAAGGAGTGGCTCCCTTTTTCTAAATTTTCCAAAATCATCCCTCATCTAGCCTTGCTTAGGAACTTGCCTATCCTAAGGATCTAGGTTGCAACTTTTGACTATAATCTTTAGTTGTTTTCCATCAAACTAATCCAAACATTCTATCTCATCCTACCAATCCAAATAAAACATCCTTAATCATATCATCAAAATGAATTAGTCAATCCTAAGGTCATCATAACTCACAAACTTTGTCACCCAAACCTTGTCATTCTATCACAAGCCTAAGTCCAAATCTGGCCCAAAGTCCACAACCTTAATCACTTAAAGGATCCTTTCTTTGCATGCCAATCACTAGATCACAAGCAAATAAATTAATGGATTCTTGCAGAGAGGCCTTTTTCAATACCACTCCATCTCAACCACCCACTCCTCATGAAGAAATGGTAGATGCTCCTGAAGAGTCCCCTAGACTAAGTGAATTTTCCACTGACCTCTATAATCAAAAAATGATGGAAATAATTATTCTCCTTGATAAATATCATCTTTTCCTTAGCGTCCTAGCACAAGGGGCTAAAAAAATATTATAAGCAAGGAATCTAGTGATCCTTCAAACAACCCTTCATCATCTAATAATTTATTTGATCATCGTGTTGGGTCTCAACTTAACACCAATATCCCCTCTTCCACCAACACAAATCAACCTAATATCCCCCCATTAACAAACTTAACCTCTTCCATAAACATAATTTCATCCAACACCAACCCACCACTTTCCTCAAATACCACAACACCCCTCATCATAAACACTAATGTACCTCTCTCTACAAACAAAACACAACCCCTCAATAACATACCCCCACTTTCATCGCATCTGAGGATCACTATTCCCCCTAATGCTAATGTCACTTATGCCCCCTCCAACCTAACTATAACCACACAATATCACCCCATCTCATCTATTCATGCTAATTATATCGCCCCACAAAATACATCCCAACCCCTTAATAATTCCCTACCTCCCCCACCCCTAAGAATATTAATCCTCAAAAATAAATAACCTATAATCAACCCTTACCCCCACATAATGCATTCACTTCTAACCCCAAAATCAACACTACCACCATTCATACCCAACATAACAATCCTCCACCTCCACCTCCCCTAAATCATCAACAATAAAATCTCAACATCAATAATCCCCCATCAACACCTGCCTATCAATACACATACAACCAACCACCCTCCCAAGATCAATACCTTGCCCAAGAGTTTCAGAAAATGAAAGACATGATCCAATAAATCCAAAGGGGTCAAGCTAAGAGGACCTTTAGATACGAAGACATACATCCGTATCTATTTGACCAATCTATATTAGCGGCCCCCTTCCCCAAAGATTATGAGATCCCAAAGTTTGACAATTACAAAGGGAAGAGTAACCCATTGAACATCTAAAAGAATTTAGATTCCAATGGAAAGAAGTGTCCTACAATGATATATATCTCATGAGATTATTCCCTAAGAGCCTTAGTGGTATGGCCTTGGAATGGTTTACACAATTACCTCATGGATCCATTAAGTCCTTTGCAAACCTAGTTGAACATTTTGTAACACACTTTTCATATAACATTGACCAAGAAATAACTTTGGCTAAGTTATGTACAACAAAAAAAAACAATGGGGAAATTTTTTCCGCAATCCTTCAAAGATGGTGACACCTTGCAAGTAGGTTACCCTTACAAGTACTAGAAAAATAAATGGTAACATATTCATTAAAAATACACCCTAAAATTTCCCTACATTTAATACTACAATGTGTTACAATATTTAATCATTTCATTGAAAAAGGGTTAACCATTGAAAAATATTTGATCGCAGAAGGGGTAATTAAATTCTATAAGGACCAAAAAGACAATAACCAAACTTCCAATGATAAACCTAAACATTGGTCTAAAAACAAAAATATTTTAAATGATGGTGTAACTAATAGTAAATTCATTCAGAACATGCAAAACACACCATCTCACAACACACAACCACAACAACATTAACAAGGTGTATACAAGACCATAACCATCCCCAAAGGAAGAGGTAAGAAAAAAAAAAATAATCAATCCAAGCATAAATACACTCCTCTTGGGGGACCTCTTGATGTCATATTCCATAGATTGGCACAAGAAAACATGATCAAATTCCCTATCACTACACCACTTGATGACAACAAACCCAAACCCAAATGGTATAGGAAAGATGAATATTGTGAATATCACTACATTAAATTACATAACACCATTAAATGTATGAGATTAAAGAATTACATTCAAGATCTCATCAATAAGGGAGAAATTAAGATTCAAAATCAAAACTCCCTCAATGAGAAACTAGGAATTTACACACAACCCTTCCCACAACATAATTATGGGAAATAATCATATAATAATGTCTCATATACATACACCAAAAATTATAACCCATCCGAACATGACATAATCATTGGCCGAATTGAACAATGTAACACTATAACCATAAAAGCACTTGACTACACTATCACCACCCACCATGGTTGAGTGATGATACAAGGAGCATCATCCTCATTGTCCATTCCATCCAATAGCAATAAATATAATATCATTGAACACCTTGAAAAAACCTTATCCCAAATTTCTATCCTATAACTTCTTCATACCTCACCCATCCATAAGGAAGCACTCAAAAAATCCCTTCAAGAGTCTCAAGTACCAAGCGACATTAGCGTCAACCAATTCCAAGCCATAATTGTACACCTGTTCTTCCCACCCCAACTATCATTTACTAATAAATAATTACATACTGAAACACCTAATGATAAACGACTACACATCCAAGCCATTATCCACAAGAATAACATCAAAATGGCCCTAATAGAAGGTGGATCTAGTCTAAACCTATGTACATTAAAATTAATAAAATAATTGGGCTATTTTGACGATCTCATTGATCCCCATAAAAAGGTAACTATCAAGGCATATGACGATGTTGAAAGAGAATCAGAAGGTACTATCAAACTACCTATTCAAGTTGGACTGGCCATTATGGATACAACATGTCACATTCTTGACCTTGACCTACCATATATCATTCTCTTGGGAAGACCTTGGATACATGCAATGCAAGCCCTCTCTTCCACCTATCATCAATGTTTAAAATTCTCGCATGATGGAAAATAAATCACCATTCCTGCCGACCCACAACCTTTCTAATATTGTAAGGCATTGGAAGAGAATTCTAAAAGCTATCACCATTTTCCCATAAATGAGGAAGCCTCCACATCATCCACTTACATCAATCCATCCACACTGCAACCATCATCCACACAACCTACCATTTCTGAAGACAAGATCAAGATAGCTGACATAGGATGTGGAGAATATAAAATTCAAAATTCCTTTTGTATATGGCACCTCCCTACATCTCCACATTCATATTGTCGAACACTCAACTTGAAACTAAAATAAACTTTTAAAAACTTCAACAAATGGGGATTATTGGACAAAGAAGAGTTGGGCCTAGAAATGGATTTTTCAGCTTGGTTGTACAAAGAACAAAATGAGCTTCTTGCCCTAGAGATCCATAGATATCCTAAAGGACATGACTTATGCAAAAATTAGGGCTATAAAGGAAAAGGACTAAGGGCACAAGAACAAGGAATTATGGATCCTATCTAGCTTTGAGAATACAAAGATCATCAAGGACTTGACTTCTTGGCCACTGATTTGTTAACCATAAAACCTCAATGTTCTCACAATAAAGGTGGAAAGACCTTTACTAATAAGAACTCTTAGGAGGAATCCATTGAATAATATTTTCATACCATCGCCAAAATTTTCAACACCAATCACGTATTCACCCTATTTCATTCCCCATAGATCTCCCACCTTTATACCCTAAATTAATTAATTGGTGCCAACAAGAACCTCCAACTTTAGATGTGTTTCAAAATGATGAAGCAATTACAAAAATCATTGGAATCTAAGAACACTTCCCATTGGGGGATCATAAGAAATCCAATAAAAACATTCTACATAAAGATGCCTACTTTGGAGAGAAAATCATGTGCCTCAATCATAAAATAAAAAAGATAAAAATAAAAACCTTGATGAGGCACTTTTGGATCGTGAAAAAGTAAAAATAAAAGACATATCCTCTGATGAAAAGCTTTCTGAGGCATTGGAGGATGGGGCACATGATTCAATCCTCATCCATGATGAGACATCTACTATAGTAATTGATAATATTACATACATTAATTTAGGAACAAATGAGCAACCAGAAATTACATACATTGCCAAAAAGCTAGAAGAGACATTTAATAAAAAACTGGGAGAATTCCTTAAAAGGCGATCTATTAACTTTTCTTGGATGTACAAAGACATGTTAGGATTAGATCCATCTCTTGTAGTACATCATTTCATAGTATATCTATATGCAAAACTAGTCAAGAAAAAGCTGTGAAAAATGCATCCACAAATAGCTCTCTTGGTAAAAGAAAAATTACAAAAACTCTTGGAAGCTGGATTTATCAAACCTATTGAATATCTTGAATGGGTGTCCAATTTGTACCAACTACAAAACCTATTGTGGGCATCTTCATATGTACAGATTTTAGAGACCTCAATAAATCATGTCCAAAAGATGACTTTCCATTACCCAACATTGATATGATTTTCGATCTTATTGTCAGACATGAAATGTTATCCCTCATGGATGGGTTTTCAAGATATAATCAAATCCACATTACCAAAGAATACCAACACAAAAATTCATTCATAAATCCATGGGGAATTTTTTTTTATTAAGGCATTCCCTTCGAACTTAAAAATATTGGAGCTACATATCAACGAGCAATGATTGTCATCTTCCACGACATGATGCATGATATTATGGAAGACTATGTGGATGATCTACTAGTAAAATCAAAAATAGAAAAAGGAGACATTGAAGTACTAGAAAAAATATTTGATTGATTGGAAAAGTATCAACCATGGCTTAACCCCAAGAAATGTGTATTCGGAGTCTCTTCTGGAAAACTATTAGGCTTTACTATTTCCAGCTGAGGAATTGAAGCAAATCTAGTAAAAATAAAAGCAATCAGAGATATGCCTCCACCAAAGAACATAAAACAACTCAAAATTTTACAAGCTACAAGCACTAAGAAGCTTCATTTCTCTGTTGGCTGATAAATGTCAACCTTTTTCTCACCTACTCCACAAAAACATCATGTTCAAATGGGATGACAATTTCCAACAAGCATTCTAGAAACTAAAAGACTATCTTGAAACACCACCAGTCCTAGTACCCCCACAAGCAGATAAATCGCTCCTCCTATACATATCAGCTACTCAAGTGGCATTGGGGGCATTGTTAGCTCAACATGATGACAAAGGGAAAGAACGATCCATATACTACATATCTCGAACATTAGCTTGTAGTGAATTGAACTACACGTCAATAGAAAGAGCATGTTTAGTTGTAGTTTTTTGTGCTAAGAAACTATGGCATTATATGCTCAATCATAAAAATCAACTCATTTCAAAAGTTGATCCATTAAAATACCTACTCTCAAATGAAACACTCCAAGGTTGAATAGCTAAATGGATAATGATTCTTAGTGAATTTTATATCGAGTATATAGATAGAAAATCTATTAAAGGATAGGTAATTGTTGATCAGCTCACTAAAGCTCCCTTACAAGATAGTCACCCATTCTTGTCAAAATTCCCAAAGGAACACATATTGACTATAGAAGAAGGAACATGGTGGAATCTATACTTTGATGGATCTTTCACACAACATGGCTCGGGGGCAAGAATACTCTTTGTTACACCTCAAGGAGATTGTATCCCTAAGTCATACCAAATTTCCTTTCCTTGTACGAATAACATAGCATAATATGAGGCACTAATAACAAGACTTAAGCTTTCCATCCAATGGAAGATCACAAAATTATAGGTATATGGTGACTCCCAATTAGTCATCAAACAAGTAAACGATGAATACCAGACAAAGTATGACAAACATTTTCCCTACAAATGCATGGTGGACAGCTTCAAAGAATTTTTTGTGTAAATCTAGTTTGATCAAATTCCAAGGGTACATAACAAAGCAGTTGATGCTATGGTTGTCATTGGTTCTCTCGTTGATATCCCACAAAATAGCCAAGAATATGAATTCCTCATAGAACAACTTTTAATTCCTGCTTATGATGTTCCTGAATCTAAAATGGTTTTTGACATTATTGGTCCTCAATCACCATGGTATCAATACATACGAATGCCTATACAATAACACCACCCCACCCAACCTCTCAGCCTCACAACATCAATCCTTCATTTGAAAAATATCCCGCTTCACCATCCTCAGGGACATCCCATATAGTCACTCTTTTGATACCACCCTCCTGAGATGTTTGGACTTAGAAGAAGCTCAAACCACCCTAAATGAGGTACATCAAGGTATTTGTGGGGCCCATTCTAGTGGACCAATGCTAGATAAGAATTTTCTACGTAAAGGATATTATTGGCCTAGGATGGAACAAGATGATATCAACTTGGTGAAATCATGCAAACCTTGTCAACAACATGGTGACTTGATTAATGCACCATCACAAGAATTGCAGCCCATTGTTACTATATGGAATTTTTTCATAATGGGGGTTAGACCTTATTGGCAAGATACATCCTACATCCTCAAACATTCATAATTTTATAATCACTACCACTAAATATTTCACCAAATGGGTCGAAGCCATACCTGTGACCTATTTTATTGGGAAATAGATCTCTAAATTCATACTTCACTACATCATCTATCACTTTGGAATTCTCGTTGCCATCATCACAGACAATGGGCGACCATTCAAAAACCAAGAAGTCCATAATTTGTATCAACAATTCCACATTCAACACCATTTTTCCACTCCATATTACTTACAAGGAAACAGCCAAGCTGAGGCTACAAATAAAACAATCCTAAGAATCTTAAAGAAAATGGTTAATGAAGTTGGTCACAATTGGCACTTACAACTTAACCTATCCCTATGGGCATACCACACTAGCATTCGCACACCTATTGGATTCACTCTCTATCCCCTGGTATATGGTGTTGAAGCCATCTTTCCAATAGAGGTCAAACTCTTTCCATTAAGAATCTCTTTACAGCACCTCATTGATGATGAAGAATACCACATGGAACATCTTCAACAACTGAATCTTTTAGATGAAAAATAATTGAACGCCCTCAATCATCTCAAAGCATATCAAAATAGGATTCATAGATCATACAACAAGAAGATTAAACCTAGAGAATTTGTAATCAGATACCTAGTCCTTAAAGAAAATCAATGTAATCTGTAGGAACGAGAAAAGAAGGGAAAATTTAAACCTAATTGGCTAGGCCCTTACATCATTACAGAAAAATATGGATCAGGGGCATATTAGCTAGCTACCATGGAAGGAGACCCCCTTGAAGAGCCCATAAATATCATCCATCTCAAAAAAATTCTTCGCATAAGAAGAATAAAAAAATATTAAAATATTAAAAAAAAAAAGTAAAAAAGCAAAAAAAAATTAGTAAAGATAAATAATCCATCCAATGGTGAAAACCACTTTGTGGTGCCTTGGGAAAGACCATGGGGAAAACCCGGTAAACAGAAACCATGTGTAGAGACACATCTACCATTTATTAGGCCACTCCCTCTTGCACTCATAATAAATTAATCCACCATGCACATTTGTAATAAATCCACTTACCTTTTCCACTATGGCTTGGAATACCATTCACCCCCTCCACCTCACTTGACCCACCCACCCAATGTAGACCACACATGATTATTTTACTATTGGATAACTTTTGGCTGAAAATTAACTGCCCTGACGCCATGACATCCACTTTTCCTTTTAGTTTATATGAAGGAATTGCACTGTCTATCCTACCATATACACACCTATTTCATCCTCCTTTTTGTCACTTAGCTATATACTTCCATAATAATGACAATGGTTGATAAGTTGTGAGAAAAGAACATTGACATTTATGCAAGCTATAAAAGAATCAGAAATCATGTCTACACAAGAATGGATGGACAACACTACTTTGAAGTTTGGAAGATAAAAAGATTTGACTTAGAAAGCATCAATTCAATATGAACCTGTATCTTTCTAAATCTATCCATCCATTAATACTTGAAAAATAATATTCATTGTTCCCCAACTTGTACCATGCCACCCACCATACACACGGTCTTTATACAATGGTGTTTGTATAAGATGTGCATTAGCCACAATAATTCCATCTCATCCTACCATCACCCCAACCCATCATAAGTAGTGGGAAGCAGTATTCAACATACCTAGTTTCTCATCCATCCATAACAATAAAATCCCATCCCATAATAAATATTTCACTATCTCACATACACCGCTCATTTCACCTGAGACAAACAATGCAAAATAAATCAACACACATTCTCGCAATGACCATAGAACTAAACCATCCACATAATCCTCAAAATCACCTTGCCACGTCACTTGCCATCCATTGCAGTTTCCCCATATTTTCCTGATAAGATGCATCCTTCCTTGGTCTAGCAACATCGATTAGTCTCCCCTTTTTTTGGCAAGAGATTTGGATTTTTCTTTGAGATTATTATTTTGATCTACAAAGTCACTTAGTTAAGACCACCTTGATCTTTTCATATCTTGGTGTGTTGACAACAAGGTACGAAGTAGATATGGGTTACCTTGTATGGCATGTTTTTAATTATTCTAAATTACTACTGATTTCATACACTATAGTTGGATGGGTTCAAAATTTTGGTCTGCTATATATAATCCCCTCTATGATCCACTATGGTGTTAGTGATCATTTAATAGTTTAGTTTAATCTTTTGTTTGCAAGACACATGATTGCACCTTTGGTCATTTATACCATTGGGGCATAGTGTTTCTTGCTATATTAAATTAAGGATTTCTTACCACATTTGCCTAGCATAATCAACACCCCCATCTACTTTCTTCTAACATTAACCAACCCCCCCTCTATTATTTCTATCCTGCTAATCCCCAGTTCCCCCTACATACCCATACTAGAATACATGATGTATGATGACACAAAAACAAACACTCACACTTGCATGATTCTGATAAGGAAATTTTGAGTACAGAATTGACAAAAAGCCATTGAAACGACGTCAAATTTATGGATGCACTAATAACTAAGGGAAAGAAAACTATCACAAGAAAACTGATGCCATTAACAAATCTGGCTAAGAAAACTCCTAATCCTACCTAATTATTTTTCCATGATGCAAATCAGTCGTTGCCAATTAACTGAAAAAACCACCATAAGAGGCAAAGTAAATGTAAACAAGTTGGAATCCAAGTTACAAATTAAGAATTATTGATGGCATGACATTCATACACATCCCATAAAAACATCATATAGGTAGCATACATAAGAAAATTTATTCATCATTAGCATAACATAGGTACATAAACACTGATATATACATCCATCATATGCATAAAAAAGCATCTATTTCCACAAGTATTTACCATAATTGTATAATTGATAAATCATAAAATAAGAATTCTCTCACATAAAGGTGCACTTCATCCTGTGGAACTATTATTCTCCTAGCTTCTTTTATTAGTTTTTGTATTTGAAATCACTACGGAAAAGCACCATTATTGATTTCTCGATCTTGGTTTTGTAATTGAGAGGTATGGAAGATGATATATGAAAAAAAATAGGACACAAAGTCCAATTTCAAAATCACCTTTATGTGAAATGAATCAATTGTGTATAAACAATATATTCCATGCATATCATAATATCCATATAAAACACATCACATTACCATCCATTAATAAAATCTAGCATAAGCATCATCATATAAGATCCATAAACATAAAATATATCATATGCATAATTAAATCATCATCACATAATCAAGAGCCATATAGATAATCACATTTGTATCATCCATATAGAAACAAATCCATCATATCATATATATCAAAATAATAATGTCATGATACAAAATGTATGACAATATCTTGTGTGTATAGAAAGTTGAACCCATCTTGGGGCATAAAACCAAAAAGGTCATAATCAATATGCACTATCATGTTTTCCCTACATCCAACCACCAGTCAGATGACCTCTATAGTGGATCTCTTTGTGATGCTCATGGCAGACCCATAGTAATTGATGGCCCTGAGCGAGCTGGCTTATGTGACCTTTGTCTAACTAAAACATTGGCTATCCTTTGCTCTAGAGACACATCCTCCTCATACACCCACCTCCATCTCTCTACCTCTCGGGTAGCATGAAAAAATATACAAACCCAACTACCACTCCACCATCCAACATATCATGGGCTACATCATACTCTCATTGAAGTGTGTCCACCTCCCACCACAACTGATCCACCTATCCACCATCTCCCCCACCACCACCCCTTATATCCAAATTTTTTGCAATTTGTCTACCTCTACTCTAGCAGCATCTCTCTCACCAAAAAAGGTGACCACCTCTTCTCGGGCTACATCTCTCTCTACTATCAAAATGGTAACCTGACCATCCATCTAACCCTGTAATCAGACCACATCTACCAGTTTCATATCCCTCTCGTCCACAACCTATAAATGGGCATGTCATGCCTGATCATGCTCCTGAAAAATTTGGTCCCTCTCTAATGAAAATGCATCCATTTGCATCTATAAATCTCCACCTCTCTAATACACATGATGCCCCTCCTCTCCCTCAACACCTTCCTCTCCCCAACACCCTCCTCCACTCAAACACCCTCCCTTCTCTAATATCCTCCCCGCCTAAACCCTGATCTCTCTGACCATCATCAGCTCTGTCATCCCCACCATCATCCTCATCATCCTCACTCTCACCATCATCACTATCATCCTCAGAACTATTGCTTCTCTCAGAGCTTTTACTGCTACTCCTCTCATCACCACTGCCCTATGATACCAGTAGCTATGCCTAGGGCATAGTCAGTCAAGTGGGTCTAAACCTCTCCCATGAAGTATCATGAGGATCCCAAACATCAAAAACATCCTGCCTTGGATCCCAAGCCACTACTAGTGTGTCCCTCCAATTCTAAAAATTTGTATCATACTCAATAAAATAGCCCCAAGTATCGCCTCTCATGGGCCACCCTACAAAATACTACCTCTAATTGTGGAACCCCCTACCGCTAACCAAACTATCATAATACCCTCACTGGAAAATACCTCTCGATAATAGCCTAAGTCCACCCTATAAAATAATGTACTCTCTAAACATATGACATGTAGAGGTGATCATCCTCCCAATCCTCGTAATGAATATATGACCACCAGATGAAAGAATCCACCTCATAAATAACTCTACGCAAGTGGTCTAGCTCACCCAAATGTTACTATCAACATAAATCTACATACATAAAGACGTAAGGCATATATGGCCCTTGTCATCTGTCACACATTGATCATAGCACAACAATATGCTCAAATTCCCACACGTGTAGTAGAGTCACCCCTACGGCTAAACTTCACCCATCTCTATACACTACATAATGGAACTCCCTGAAAAATCTCCTAACACCACCACCCCCATGCATACATTGTACCATGCTCAAACATGCAATCCATAACTCCTCCCCGACCTATCACGAATCCTTGTGACCTCCTATCTGGAATCAAGGTACTAGTAATCAATATAGCTACAAAGAGACATAGATTTGGCCATATCCCCAATCCTACCTTCAATTCCAACTCCACACCTCTAATAGGATGATCCAGAAAAGCGAATACATTTTACAATGTAGCCCTCACCCCCTGGAGCTGGTACTTAATAACTCCCTATGAATCAACAGTTGTAGAATCTGAAACACATCCTCTAGTGTGACTATAGCCTCCCCAATCAGCAGGTGAAAACTATTGGTCTCATTGTGCTATCACTCTACCAATGTTGTCATAAGTGACCTATGTGCTTGAATATGAGGCATGTGGGAAACAAAGTATAACCCTATCAGATGCAACCAATCATCATCATCTAGTGTCAAACTTTGTCGCAATGTCCCCATAACCACCATTTGTCGCTCTCATGACTATAGGACCTTGAGGTCCTCCTGCATCATTACACATGCTAACATCAACATTTCCATCCAAAACATAACCTTAATTTTACCTAATTGAATTACTCCCCCTCATTTTCTATAAAACTATGCTTCCATCGAGGTGTAAGAACCAATTTATCAAATGCAAGCACTCAGATTTCTTGCCCAAGTGCTACTTTACGTAGGCGCAACACTTTCCCGCACATGCGCATCAATTTTCTATCCAAGTGCCACATTACGCATGTGTCATTTCCCAAACCCCCCATGCCCATTCACTTCAAATGCATGTGCATTAAACGTGGGCTCTATGATCTTCAACACAAGTGCCAAAATCAATCGTAGGCATTAATTTATGTAGGCGTGATTTCTTCGCATGCAGGCACCGCAATCGTGTCCTCAAGCATCATTTCATGAAACGATGCATGTTTTTCCTAAACTTCGCCCCCTAATTTAACCTAACCTGGACCCACCTAACCTAACCGAAACCTAGGAGATATGTAACATATCAACTCCCCTACATCCTCTACCCACTGATACTCCTAAACTCGCTCTGCACGATGCGTATCACGAGGAATCTACGCCATTGCTCTAGTTTTCCACCTTGGCTTCACTCCTCCAATCACAAGTTGAAAATGACTTTTTGGACCCCTCCAAGCCTATTTATAGGATATTTAACCATAATTAACTTATAAATCACCTCCCCAACTCTAATTTATTTTCTACTACATGCATTAAAAGTCTCAATCTCTCTCCCTGTTCCACCTATTTTCTCTGTTGCTTCTCCTGATTTTTACTTTTTCTTCTACACCAATCCCCTAATTTTAGCCCGCCTTTTTCAAGACCCTAACCAAAAATATTTTTTGAAATTTTTTGGTCAGCCTCTCGAGGGGGCATCACTTCCTATTTAACCCTTCATCTCACTGGGGTAAAATATTAAACTTCTTTGACGTAGTATCACTTTCGACACTGCATCAAACAAGGGCAAAATGTAGTCACCCCAAATATGACTTTACTTCATCTCAATTAATTAAATAATTTCATTTAATTAATTTACCCATTTCTTCCTTTTTAATTAATTAAATATATGGTTTATTAACCTCAGCCACCTGATTATACTAATTAATCCCTAATTAACTATCCTAACATCCATCATTACTAATATTCTTCAATTTAAAATTCACCCGCAACCCCCTAATCTTATCTCATTAATGCCACAAATCCCACCTACCTCCACTATCTTACACATAGTCTCCAAAATTAAATGAGGTGTCATTCTAATGTGTGCTCACACATGTGTGAGTACACCTCACTATTCTCCATACACCTAATTGTGATACTTGTCACAACATGCTAATAGGCCACATCCATTGATCCATGCATCACCTCCACACTCAATCCTAGCCATTCATCAACTTTCAATCTTAGCCTCCATTTTACCCTCCAATTTTTTATAAATTGGGTCTTCATTCCTCCATTTTATCATCTTGAATGGTGATAATCTTATGCTGGTGCAATTGTGAGTAATCCACATTTCACTCTTGAAGCAAAATTAACAAGACTTGGGTGCATCTTGGAGCTCAATCAAGGAGGATATCAAAGGTATAATCATTGTGTTTATGCTTTATGCTTGTTATCTCATTGATTTATGCTTTTGGATTTGATTTTTAACCCCTCCACAATATAGAATATACTTAATGAGTTTGATGTTGACTTGATAGCTTGATCTCTTGATAGAAAAACTTCAAAGATTGTGGTTAGAAGACAAATGAAGAAGAGGGCTTACTTTTATAGAAATCCCAATTTAAATGAAGGGCTAAGATTAAGAGATGAGAGATCATGATCAATGGGCAACGTAAATTAAGACAACAAGAGATAAGGATGGGGATGAATGGACCAAAACTTGAGAAAGTAGTTGAGATTTAGGGCTTAGCTAAGAAGAAATTCAAATTAAATAATGGCAATTATTTAATTTAAAAGAGGAAAAATAAATAATTAAATAATTAAAAAATAAATATTTAATTATAGAAGAAAGGTGGAGTGTTAAAATATTATATAATTAAAAATAACTATTTTAATAGAGAGATACGGGAAAATGACAAATAATTAAATAATTAAATATAATTATTTGATTATGGAGATAAGAAAATGACAAATAATTAAATAGATACAATTTATTTAATTATTGGAGAGAAAAGGCTAATGAATAATTAAATAATTAAAATAATTATTTGATTATAGAGGAAAATGGGAATAAATAATTAAATAAATAATAATTTATTTAATTATGGATAGAAAAAGGTAAATTAGTGATGTAATTTAAATTAAATTAATATTTATTTAAATTAATTAAAGGAGAAAAAGGGAAAAATGAATTAATTAAATAATTAAAAATTATTTAATTAATAGAAGAAAATGACATTGGAAAATAATTAAATAATTAAAATTATTTAATTATATAAGGAAGAAGGCGCATTAGTGGTAAAATGTTGCTCGTAGACACAGGACATTTTTCAATTTCTACATTTTGCCCCTCTTTGACATAATGTAGTTTATCGTGTTGTGTCAAAGAATATTCAAGGAAAGAAAAAAAATTAGCACAGGAGATGCCCTAGTGTGCCTTGATGGATGCAAGATAAGATGATGCCACCTTGGGAAAATTGATAAATTTTCAAAGTTCCAAAAATTTTGGCAAATTTACCAATAAACAAATGGACAGATGAAATTTTAGTACAAAAAGAAAGCGTAAGAGGAACAAAATGGATTAAATAAATCGAACTCGTATTTGATTTCATAAATGTCCTTATAGAACTTATTATGGAAATTGACAATGAACACCAAGGTATGACATAGACCAAGGTGTGGTGTGTTATCCATTGCAAAAAATAGACACGATAGACAAGGAGTGTCATGATGCAAACTAGGAACCATAGAACCTTGACTGAACATGTGATGAAGTGACCACAAAGCATGTTGATCTTGATACGAGAAAGAATTAGATTGAGCTTAATCTTGCATAAAATATCCTAATTATGACAAATGGAAATTTGAACACATACAAGGAACCAGTTTCCCCAGTCATATTGCCAAGAAAAACTACAAACAGAAATCAAAGAGAAAAAGGTAAAAAGATAAATTGATAAAAGATAAAACAAACTGGACCAACAGAGTCAACAACCATTTAGATCATTTTCCAATGATTGTTTGTATAATCAAATTTTTGATAGTGATGGTGCCTGGTTTCAAGAATGGTACACCTCGTATAAGGCCAATAACGAATTGAGCCTAGTTTCAAGGATTCAAAGACCTGTATAATAGTTTGATGATGATATGTTTGACAAAGTCTGGTTTCAGGAATGAAGCATATGGTATAAGACCAATGATGGATTGGATCTAGTTTTGACAATGTGACATCCTATATAAGATTTTTTTATTGTTTTATTACGATTGTTTGACTATTTTGACAAGTTGATTATGTGACAAGTTGATTGTTTAGGTAATTGATCTATTTGGACCGAAGGCTAGTTGGATAGTTTCCTTATTGTTTTGAGATTTTTGGTAAGCTCGGTTCTCTTGTTTGATCATTGTTTTTGTTTTCTCAAAATTTCAACCTTAGTAAGGGACGGTTTATTGTGAGACTTGGAAGATGATGGGTGAATACCTTTTTATGACAAACCCTAAGGGATTATCCTAGTGCCTTGAGGGCTCATCAATGATGACCTTTCCTATGTAAAGTGTAGAGACAACGTAGTTCAAATTGACTTTGAACGTGAGTATTTTATTATGAACAATGGATAAAGACTAACTTGACTCAACAAATGCTAAAGGACTAACCTAATGTCTTGGAGGCTCATCGATGATAGTCTTACCTATGTAACATGTGTAGAGACATTGTAGCTTGACCTGACTTTGACCATGAGTAGTTTATTATGATATACGAATAAAGACTAGATTGACTCGACAAACCCTAAAGGACTGACATAATGTCTCAAGGGCTCATCAATGATGGCCTTGCCTATGTAACATCTGCATAGACATCGTAGTTCAACCACTTGGAATGACATAGAATCTAACTCTATTTTTGGAGTTTTTGACACTTTTTGATTTTTTTGGATTTTAACTATAGACATGTAAAATTGACCTAACACCTATCACACACTTTAAAGGACATTTTCACATCATCGACGTCATTATTATCAAAAATCACTATATTTCACATCAAAGAAATAAAAAACCCTAATTCCCACTATTAATTGAATAATACAACATTATTTAAATTAATTCACTTTTTCATCATTTTTGAATAATTAGATAAATTTCATTTATTTAATAAAGTCCTAAAACCCTATTTCTACTATTAATTGAATAATACAACATTATTTAATTAATTCTCATTTCATAAATTTCAACCAATTAAATAAATAAAGTCCTAATCTAACATTATTTCATCCTGATTAGTTAAATAACACCAATTATTTAATTACGTCACTAAAGCATTTTATTCCCCTAAGTCAATTAAATTATTAAAACATAATAATTTAATTAACTCACTTTCCCTCCAAATTTGAATAATTTGAATAAACTATTCAAAACATTATCAAAAATCAAATCAAACTAATGCAACTTTGTTTGCAAAAGTCAAACTTGATTTGCACGTTCAACTCCAAAAAGAATTAATTAATTAAATCAAGTAATTAATCATTCTCAACCACTTTCATGATTGAGAAAATTATGAATCACTGCTTTCTCAATCTAGTTCCTGATTGATCAATCTAATTCCTGACTGGTCAATCTAGTCCTTGATTGATCAATCTATATCTTTGACTGACCAATCTATTTCTCAATCCCACAAATTATTCAATATATTTCTTCAATCACACTAACCATGTAATCTATTTTGCACAAATTATTCATGTCTAAATCCTCTCAACAACCTTCAACCGTCGATCTTGATTCAACATTGTTTAATCTTGATCGTCCATTTCAAATCACAATTCTATATAACAAACCTCTTTCCTCACAAAAATAGATCAAAGAATCAACCTATTTTGCACAACAAAGTACTGTCGAGATCATAACTAACATTGATAATGCTTCAACACATATCTTCGATCAACACATGCATCGCATCATAGTTTTTCGTACATAACAATGGAGGCTTTGTAGTGATATGAAAAACTTGACATCTTGCAAACACACTCTGACATGGGATTGTAACCTTTCTTTTTGTTTTGAATTCAATTTGATAATCGTAGGATTTCATTATGTGTTTTCAATAACTTAGAAAGTGATTTCATGAGTGAAGGAATAGATCTAGATTGGTTTTTTTTATTTAGATTAACTTTTATTTCATTGCATTTATCTTGTTTACACTCTATGATTTTCCCCCTCACACATTTACATTTTCAGATTTTTTTGGAATTTAACATTTTTTTACCTTTTTTTTGGATTTTGATGTTTTCTAATTTTAACCATGTCTAATATTCGATGTGAGACCATATTCTAGAAATTTCCCCCAGTCAGGTATAGGACCAACTTATTATGGATGTGGTAATGGATGAAAGTTTATTATGGATGGGGATGAAATTTGAAAAGATACAAAATTTCAATGATTTGTAGGCCATGAGAAAGATGACTAAACTTTATTATGGGTGAATGATAAGCTCGGAGGATGGATGAAAGTGAGGATGGCACCTGTTTGCTAGGTTTTTGCCATGGTACCTACCCAAAGGGCAACCAAAGTGGTTTTCACTATTGGATGGATTACTTCTCTTTACTATTTTCTTTCTTTTTTTTCTTTTTTTTGATGTCACCAAGGTGCCTATTTGCCAGGTTTTCATCAAGGTAATGATTTTTTTATTTTCTCAATTTTTTTGTATTTTTGGATTTTGATGTGATGCTTTGAAATCTTGTTATAGTACCTGCAAAGGTGCATACTATTGATAGGATCTGGTAGTGCTTCACCTTCAAGAGTACAAAGTTGATAGGCTTTGAATCTGTATGTTGTTATGTGTAAGGACCACACCAATTAGGCTCAAACTTTCCCAATTTCTATCTCTCTCAATTTGATTCTTCAAATTTTATTTCAATACTAGGTCACCAATGTCAAAATTACTATCTCAAACTTTCTTATTGTAGCTATGATAAAGACAGTTTTGATATACTTGTAAATGGACCAATGCATTTTGTCGCTTCTTATCCAACAATTCTAGCTCATGGAAATGGGTTATATGATATTCTTTTTTGTCAATAAACTGTTGCATATATAATCCAAATATGGTAAATCAACTTCAATGGGAAGAATGGCTTTAGATCTAAAAAATGAGGGAATATGGAGTGGCTCCTATGGGGGTACAAATTCTAGTGTGATAAGCCCATAATGTGGGATTAAGTTGGATATTCCAGTGATGACTAGCAACATCGACAGTCTTCTTTAGGATTTTGAGAATAGTTTTGTTAGACACCTCATCTTGGTTCTTGCCCTAGGGATAATATGGAGTAGTAAAATGATGTTGCATGTGGAATCTCTTGCACAATTCATGGACATCCTAATTTTTGAAAGGACGATCATTGTCCATGATAATGAATTGGGGAACTCCATACCGGCATATGATGTAATTAAGGATGAACTTGGATATTTGTTTACCAGTGATGTAGGTCATTGGAATAGCTTTGATCCACTTATTAAAGTATTTGGTTGCAACAAGGATAAACTTATAACCATTGGCAAAGGTGGGATGGATCCTTCCCATGAGGTTGAGTCCCCGCTAAGAGAACAACCATGGTGATGTAACTAGATGAAGTTCCTGAGTAGGTGTGTGCACAAGGTCTCCATGTATCTAGCATTGGTGACATTTCTTGACAAAATGATAAGCATCGTATTCCATACAGGACCAATAGTATCTCGTTCCCATAAGCTTATTAGCTAATGTAGGACCAGTAGAGTGAGCTCCACATATATTGATGTGTACCTCTTGTAAATTCATTTGTGCTTCATCTAAATCAAGACATCTTAGGAGGGTGTTATCTAGGCTACAATGATAAAGGGTATCATCGATGATGAAATATTTGGATGCTTGTTGGATAAAGGTCTTTTGTTGGTTAGAGGACAAGTCGGGGGGATAATTTGGTTGCATAGGTAGTCATTAAAAACTTGGTACCAAGGTGAATCAGGATCAACAAGCTCACACATGAGTTTACATTTAGGGGACATCGAATGCGAGGGTCAACAATTGTTAGACCAAGAACTCATAGTGTGGCACATTATTAGGTATATCCAAAAGAGATCCAATCATTTCCATTGCATATACTACTTTCTTCTAGATTCTTGGGATCTACTCAAAAGTGATGACATCAAAGTATATTTTAAAACTATCAACCATGCACTTATAATGTGTGAACTTTTCATCTTTTGTACCATAGTCATCATTAACCTGATGAGTTATCAGCAACAAGTTGTCATAGACCTAAAGATTTTTTATTTTCCATTTGATATTAATTTATAGTCTTGCTAATAATGCTTCATAATCAACCATGTTATTTCTACAACGAAAGGCTATTATGTATGACTTTGGTATTGAATCCCCTTGAGGTGTAACAAAGAAGATACCAACTCCTGAACCATGATTTGTATAGGACCCATCAAAGTACAACTTCCATGTCGTAGATGTCTCTATTATGAAAATAGATTCATCAGGAAAATTTGACACTAGAGGATGGTCCACCGTTACTATTATTTCTACAAGTTGATCGACTATTACTTGTCATTTCATTGCCTTACAATCAACATATTCTATATCATATTCACTCAAGATCATGACCCATTTTTCTATTCAACCTGTCAAAGTTGATCTATTGAGTAGACATTTCAAAGGATCAATATTAGCTATCAATTTTGTTTGATGATTCAACATATGATGTCTAAGATTTTGTGTGGAAAAAACTACCACAAGGCATGCTTGTTCAATGGGACTATAATTAAGCTCATATCCTATGAGGGTGTGATTGATATAATAGATAGCTCATTCTCTACCATCATTATCATTATGCGATAACAATGCCCCCAATGTTGATGTAGTTGCTGATATATATAATATTAATTATTTACCATCAATAGGAAACATAAGTACAGGTAAATTCAATAGATAATCCTTTATTTGTTGAAATGCTTCTTGACAACGTTCGGTCCATATAAATGGGACTCCCTTATGTAGAAAATTTTGAAATGGCTGACACTTATCTTCCAATTGGGAAATTAATGTTCAAATGGACTATAATAGTCCTTGTAGATTTTGTGACTAACTTAAGTTTGTTGGTGGAGGCATGTCCATGATAGCTTTCAATTTTGCAAGATCAACTTCAATACCTCTTTGAGAGATAATATATCATAGTATTTTTCCTGATTGGACCCCAAAAACACACTTCTTCGGGTTTAGCATGACTTTATATTCTTCCAACCTTTTGAAAATATTGTCCAATACTACTAGATGGTTATCTCTTGATAAGGATTGTTCTAGTAATTCATCGACATATTCTTCCATAAATGTATGTATATAGTCATGAAAGATGGTAGTCATAGTCCTCTAATATGTGACTCCAACATTCTTAAGACCAAAGGGCATAACATTCCAACAAAAAGTTACCCCAAGCACATGTGAAAGAGATTTTATGTTGATCCTCGGGGGAAATTCTAATTTGATTGCATCCTAAAAATCCATCCATAACAATAACATCTCATATCCTCTCGTGAGGTCTACTATGATATCAATACTAGGCAATGGGAAATCATCTTTAGGATAAGATTTTTTTAGATATTTGAAATATGTATATATTTAGATTCCACCAGTTGGTTTGGTAATGAGAAAAATATTGGATATCTACTCCACATAATCTATAGGATGAATGAACGCAACATCCAAAAGTATCTTCAATTCTTCTTTGACTAGGAGTGCAATCTGCGAGTGCATTTTTCTTAACTTTTATTTGAATGGTTGAGAATTTGGACCTAATGGTAAATGATGTAAAACAAGCTTAGGATCAAACCTGGGCATATCAACATATGACAATGTGAAATTGATTTGTCTCTTAGAGAAGAAAGTGATAAACTTTGGTTTTTCTTTGGTAGTCAAATATGCTAAAAAATGAATGATTCTAGGATTGTCCTTTGTACCAAGATTGGCTTCTTCCAATTTTTCCATGAGCAATAGTGATCTCTCTTGACTTATGGGGAGACTATCCAACCCTCCATCCTTAGGCACCTCATAGAGGTTTCCACCTTCAGATACGCCCTTTATTTTTAATTTTTCTTGGTCTAAAGGAACCTTTTGGTTTTCACCTAGAGACCTATTCTTTTTAAATTTTTCTCATTTTTGCAACTAGAGAGTGGGATAGACTCTCTAAAATATAATGTGTTTTCGAGCTCTATAATAAAACTAACTTTATGATCCCCACTTGGTATCCCTTGTTGAAGTCCCATGAACTTAGTTATTGCTTCTCCATTCTCAAATGTGTTAAACTCAATCATCCTTGTTGATTTAAATCTATTAGTTGTGGATAAACGATAAGTAATCCATCATCTATATAGTTAAGGCTCAATGAAAGGGTAGATATGGTAAAGACAAAGGTATCATTTGGGTCCTAAAATTTTTTAATCCAAGATTGACCAATTGTAGGTTTAGGTTGGGATGAGGATAGTTCAAGTTCAATGAAAACATCAACTAGGTCATAGTCACTGGAGGTGTAGGAATCTCACTCTTGTTCATTGGATTCAATTTTAGTATGGTATTCCTCAAATGTCTCAATTTCATTTTAAGCATCAAAATGTTTACTTGAGGGAAACTTATTACTAGGAGGACTCACCTCTGGTGGTACATACCCTAACCTAGTCTTCTTCAACAATCGAGGAGGTGATAATGGTTTTGTCATCCCATGTTTGTTCAAGCCAGGACCACTATGTCCATCATAACCTTGTTGTTTCATGATCTTGAATCCCTTTGAATATCACTCAATGGGTAACTACTTAGGCTTAGTGTCTTCTTCATCCTTATAAACCCATGTAGAAATATCCTCACCTATAGACTCTTTGCTCAACTCACCCCATTTATTGAATGTGGTAAGGGGATTATAAATAACTATTTTAGATTTCTTCTTGGTAGGATGATGTTTTCCATAAGATTTTGGAGATATAGGGAGCTTCCCAATATAAAATAATCTCTCCATTTTGTATTGACCACATCCCCTATCATGGATCTATACCTTAGGGTTGGAAGGTTTAGTGGATGGAATGGATGATTTGAATAGAGAAGATGGATCAATGTAGTGTGATGAGGTGGATGTTGAAGCTTCTCAACTTATAGGCACTTGGCATTTGGTGATCCCTTTTAGACTACTGTAATATTGAAAGGGGTTGGGATCACCTGGTATAGTGACTTTGATATCATTATGGGGAAACTTAAGGCATTATCGGTATGTGGAGGTAACGACCCTCATGGCATGGATCCATGGGAAACCAATGATAAGATTGTATGGTAATTCCAAATCCAAGATTTAGAATATTGTTTTCTATATAGTTGGTCCAACTTTTAAAATAAGCTTGATTATAACCTAAGATGAGCACTCAGCATAGTCATGAGCCTTGATAATTATTTTCTTAGATTCATCTATACAAGCTTCAGATAATCCCAATGCTATGACCAACTTTAAGGTACATATATTCAAACCTACTTTACTGTCTACCAAGATTCATTTGATTTTTTGTTTGTTAATGTAAACTTTGAGGTGCAATGGATTGTTACGGTTTGGTTTATGTGTAGAAAGATCTTACTCAGAGAAAGTGATGGGTGGTGGCTAAATATCCTACCATGGCCTGAAATTGGTTAACATTTAGGTTAATGGTCACAAATTTCTCTTGAAAATATTTGTTTGAAATGACCCTATGCTTAGGAGATATACAAAGCAACTCAAGAATGGATATCTATGCAAGAGTCTTTCCTAAATGGTCAAGGAGGTTATATTAGCTTTTCAACGGTGGGTTGGAAGTGGCCCCTTGCAAGGTCACTTTAGCTCTGCAAGTGGTAATTTCACATTCTAAATTTTTATTGATGGTAATGGTAGCAACATGGTCATCAAAATCCTAAATGTGGTTGATGGTATAGTCGTATGTGACCTGGGCATAATTGGCATTGTTATTGGTATTGTTCCCAGTATTGGAGGCTTTTCCTTTTCCATGGTCTTACAAGGGAGTCTTGAATATGGTATGACTCAGCATTTTTTTTCCTTGTGAATTGTCCATTGATACGTCCCCTTGTTCAATAAGGCCTTGGATAAGATTCTTAAGTTTCCAACACGAAGATGTTTTATGTCCTTTTCCTCG
The DNA here is from genome assembly GCA_007115665.2 of Sequoiadendron giganteum. Lineage (NCBI taxonomy): Eukaryota > Viridiplantae > Streptophyta > Pinopsida > Cupressales > Cupressaceae > Sequoiadendron > Sequoiadendron giganteum. The sequence goes on from CM021107.1 coordinate 356,849,336, forward strand.
ATGGTACTCACAATATTTATTATCATTCTACCAATTTGGTTTGACTAGTGTTAGTTTGTATGGTTCAATGTCTGGAAGTTTAATAACGTTGGATTGTAGAAGTACCTTTAAGACTGACTCGATGGGTTCCCCTAAGGGTGTGTATGTTTGTTTAGTTCATGGGGGACCCCTACGTTGTTGATTGTTTTGGACTGCATTGGTTTCTTTTTCTTGATTGGGTGTTTCATTTTTTTATGGAGAAGGACCCTTAAGGTGAATGGTGGGGTGAACTTGGTTAATAACTTTCCCATCAACTACCCCATCATTAGTGACATTCTTGTTCCTGACTAGAATTTTCCTTTGTCGTTAGGGGTGCTTTGGTTTTCATTGAATATTTTGACTAATCCTTTTTCCACAAGGGATTTCTCGATAAATATGTGTCTTTCTTAATGGAACCCTCAAATGTGGTGCAACATTGGATTTGAATATGGATCATTAGCTCTATATTGAGGTGTTTTCTATAAAAATGGGAACCAACTATACTATTTTTCTGGTATGTGAAAAGGACGTTTTTCTAGACATGCTTCTATATTTGGTAAAATGATTCAAGTGACTCTCCTTCCTTTTGTTTGGTTGTGCACAATTTTACTAAGGTCATGTTACTTTCAATGTTGTAAGAAAAGTGTTCAATAAAATTTTCAGCCAATTCATTGCATGTTTGTATCCTGGGAGGGAGGTGTGTGAACCACTCTAGAGCCTGCCTTGAAAGGCTACATGGAAATAATCTCATCAAGTACATAGGCTCATAAGCAATTTTCATACATGAAATGTTAAATTCTCTTACATGTTCTACTAGTTCTCCTTTCCCCTTATACTTGTTAAAGTTTGGTGCATTGAAGTGTGGTGGGAAAGGTGACATAAATAGGCTCCTATCAAAGCGATAAGGACATAATTCCTCCATTGATTATGTCTTCTTTGTTGTATTCAATTGCATATTTTCCATTTTTTGTTGCATTTTTTCCATCCTTTGCATCACAGTTTCCATGGAGGATTGACCTTGCATGTTTGACTGACCTTGTATGTGAGGGTTGGTGTTGATATGGTGAGTATTGTATGATGGGTTTTGGTTGGATGTGTATGTTTGGTTTCAATTGATATTTTGTTGCAAAGGGTTTTGGTTGCCTTTTTGATAGTGAGGTATGAATGTGGTATTAGTTTGGTGTTGTGATATGAAGTTAGTGTTTGGAGTGACATGTTGTTGTGATGGACCTTGGTTGGTATTTCAAAATTGTGGTGTGACATGTTGGTGTGAGGGACCTTGGTTGGTATGATAAAATTGGGGTATAAAGTTGGTGTTTGGAGTGACATGTTGTTGGGATGGAGGTTAATTGGTGTTCACATTTGAACCAAAATACATATTGAAATTTGGTGTAGTGTAGGTCATTTGGGTTGGTACTCTAGATGCGACAATATGGACCCTTCTAATTTTGGGTGGGAAATTTTTGTTTTGTGTAGTGTTTGAGTGTTAAATAGATTTGCAAAATTCATTCCCACATTAAATGTTAATTTTTTTCCTTGTGTTGTTGCATGTGTTCTTTTGGTGCCAAATGTTGGACGAGAGGGGGTGTGTTTAGTTGTCACATTGTATGTTACTCCCCCAAAAGGAAAACTAGTATGCACTTTTTTTGAGGATGATTGACCTTGTGAAAACATGCTTTGACCAAGACCTTAAGTTTTTGTTTGTGTTGTTCCATCTACAATTGTGGAATTGTGGGAGTTTAGCGCCATTTTGAGCAAGTGCTAAGAAGAAATTATTAATATCCTCTTTGATCAACTCTTCTATGATGTGCAATACCTTAGGATCTTGGGAAGCTTCTTAAAATTCTTCAGGTGTTATCCTATGATTGACCTCTTTCAATTTGAAATTGGAAAATGGGTTTGGTTTTTCACCTTGTGTTGTTTGAGGTGTCTTTGAGTTTGACCCAAAGTTCATGTCACTAGTTGGATTGTAATATGGGTCATATGAGGAGTCCATTTCTCTTTGTTTCCTTTGTGCCCTAATCAATACCATATAAGATGTGACTTTTGGATTATGAGACTTTTGGTATGTATGCAACTAAGATGAAGACACAAACTAAAGATAAGAATGAAAGATGGTACTGACACTATACTATTCTTTTGTGTTTTGTACTATAAGGATGATAACGCAAATTATGACCAAGTTTGTGTCTTGTGATATACAAAAGTGACAATGAAGCTATGACTATTCTTAGTATGCAAAGTGTTGATGGGACTATGACTATGACTATGCTTGGGATGGATATGTAACCTTGAACCCTAGAGGAGGATGCTAAGAAAACCATGATGAACCAAAGTGACAATGCTAAATGTCAAGACCTTAAACAATGATAATGATGATGATTTGACAAAATTTGAACCTATATTAGACACATGAGTTATAGGCCCAACCCAAGATAGGATGGATGAAAGGTAATGATAAGGTCAAGACACATAAATATGAGACTAATTATTTTCCCAATAGGATGACAAGCCTCCTAATCTTAATACTCAAGGATGATGGTAAAATGAAGCTAGAATGTAATGGATGCAAGCTAGGAGTATGCAAGGTGACCTAGGATGAATAATGAGATGCTATGGATGGACTGAATAAACCTAACAAGTCTCTGGTCTGAATGTAAAATAGCAATCTATAAGGAAACTATAATTTGATGTTTTCAATGTCTTTTTGTTTGATGATTGTTATGGCGAGAAAATAATACAAACAAGAAGACATAATGATTGTTGTGTGATTGTCCAAATTTTTGCATGAATAGTGTATGTTCATAGGCCAAATTCAACTCAGTTTCCATTGGTCTTATCACAAATTGAAAACACTTCAAAAACTTTCTAATCCTAAGGTCAAGGCCAATGGTAGTAATATCAAACCCACAACTTGGAATCTTATTTGACTCAAATGTAGGAACACCTAAATGGGTGTATACACTCTTGTCTTTGCAAGAGAGGATAGGTAGGGGCCTCCAAGACTGGAAGGATGAACCAATCACCCTCTCCATGAAAAGCTACATGTATCTTATGCTAAAATAGGGATTTTTGTCTCATCTCAAGGGATCCATATAGTGAGTAACTTCATGGTGTGATCTACATCCCTTACACTGAAAATGACACCAACAACTCAATCAATAGATTGGGCCTCTAAAATAAGGTTTCTAGTCACTGCTTGAGGGCTTAATGCTTTGCTAGTGCCCAATAATCCACTTAAGGCTTTATCCAACCCTACTTTAGTACTCACAAATACCTCACATAAATGTGGGCAGCTTCCCCTTTTAGATTGGCACTGTCGATAAGGTACTCGCAAGTTAGACCTTGGCTTTCACCTTAATATTTTATATAGCAGCCTGAGGCAAAAACCACTTTGGGTTGTACCCCTTGGAGTGATCAATTCTCCAAAGGCAAGCCCTTCTACAAAAATAAAAATAAGATGTATAGTGATTTCTCTTACACCTATGATCCACAAAGGCAAGGGGAGAGGATACTTTCACCAACACCTTAGGGTTCTACAAAATAAGTGTGCAAGCTCATAAGATACTTCAAAAAAGGGTTATTTTTAAGGCACCAAATCATAATGTGATCTATTCTAAGAAAAAATAAACACTCAACTAGATACCCCTGAAAGAACCACAAATTAGTACCTACAAATTTAACCCCCCTTTTTTACATTTTTATTTATTTAACTCCAAAAATTAAAATGAAAAGAAGATACCCCTATTAAAATATTGAGAGCTTTCTAAAAATGTAAAAAAAAAATAGAATAATTTCTTTATTTTAGCCCTAAAGAGCAGATTTATTAAAAAACCCTAATTTTTAAAGATCTTTTTTTCACGAATTGTTTTTCATCAAAATTAAAAGCGTAAAGAATAGAGCCGCCATTAGAATTCTGAGAGCTTTCTAGAAATAAAATAAAATCTAATTTTTTATTTATTTCCTCCCAAAATTAATTTTCATGAAAAATCTTTAAAAAATATTTATTTAATATCCAAAATATCTGATTTTTTTCCAACTAAAAGCTCTTGATACCATCCCAAACCTACAAAAATATTTTCTCAGTTTTTGACAAAAAAAACTCCTAATACCATCCCAAACCTACAAAAACATTTTTGTGAAAAAATTAGTAGTTGTTTGTAAGATATGATCAAATCTTCCCAAACCCTAGGCTTGTGTCTCCAACCCTAGCTGCAAAATGTTAGTCTCCAAATTTTTGCACAAAATAACAATGTAAGGTTAGAAAAACCTGTTAAAATTTGATTCACATCAGGTTCAACAAATGTGGATAGGGTTAAAATCTTATGGAGCATGCATGAATCAATAGTAGAAACAACAAAACTACCTAATTCAAGTAATAAGACCCTAGCTCCAACAATGAAGCACAAATGAACATAGAAATCACAATAAATGAAGTAATACAACCTCAATATATATGCCATAATTGAATCACCTTCATTGCTCTTCTCCATTTTTATTTTCATGTTCATAGATCTGTAGTATGCAATATACTTAATGAGCTTGATGTTGACTTAATAGTTTGATCTCTTGATAGCAAAACGTCAAATATTGTGGTTAGAAGACAAATGAAGAAGAGGGCTTGGTTTTATAGAAATCCCAATTCAAATGAAGGGCTAAGATTAAGAGATAAGGGATCATGATCAATAGACAAGGTTAATTGAGACAACAAGAGATAAGGATGAGGGTGAATGGACCAAAACTAAAGAAAGTAGTTGAGATTTAGGGATTAGCTAAGAAGAAATTCAAATTGAATAATGACAATTATTTAATTTAAAGGAGGGAAAATGAATAAGTAAATAATTAAAAATAACTATTTAATTATAAAAGAAAGATGGAGTGTGAAAATATTAAATAATTAAAAATAATTACTTAATAGAGTGGTGGAGGAAAATGATAGATAATTAAAATAATTATTTAATTAAGGAGATAAGAAAATGATAAATAATTAAATAGATATAATTTATTTAATTATTGGAGAGAAAAGGCTAATGAATAATTAAAATAATTATTTAATTATAGAGGAAAATGGGAATAAATAATTAAATCAATAATAATTTATTTAATTATGGATAAAAAAAGGTAAAATAGTGACATAATTTAAATAAAATTGATATTTATTTTAATTAATCAAAGGAGGAAGGGGGGTAAAATGAATTAATTAAATAATTAAAAATTATTTAATTTATAGAAGAAAATGACATTGGAAAATAATTAAATAATTAAAATTATTTAATATACAAGGAAGAAGGTGAATTAGTGGTAAAATGTTGCTCATAGACATGGGACATTTTTTAGTGTTTATAGGTGGATTCATTCTTATATGGAACAAGAAGAAAATCTTCAGAGAATTTACCCCCAAACAAACTTCTCTCACCAAGTTCAATGGTAATTGTTATGCTTGTAATAAGTTTGGTCATAAGGCAATTGAATGTAGAAGCAAGATGAGTCAGAGCTCCTGCAGGCCTTCAAGGTACAAAGCTATGAACACTCAATCATTTCATGGTCAATGATATGCTTGCAAAAAAAATAGACATAAGGCTAATGTTTGTAGAAGTAAAATGATAAGGAAAAGTGATGCTATTACCTCTAAATCTTTTTATGGTTACTATTACACATGCAACAATTTTGGTCATAGGGTTGTTGATTATAGATCTAATGTGAGAAGAATAATTTTTTCTACACAAGTTAGTATCACCTGCTACAATTACAATATTCCAAGACACATTGCTAAATTTTGGAAGAAAAAGAGTGTAAGATCTTTTATTCCTCAAAAGAAGCCTATCATTAGTCAGCAAAAGAAGGATATGATCAAAGTTTACCAAAAGAAGGAATAAAGTGAAATGAAGAATGAATTTGTACCTCAGCATGGTGCAAATGAGTCCTCTAGAAACTAAAGAAAGAGTATTGGCTCAACAAGAGTTACAATTGTAGATCCCATTAAACCTCTGATGTTAGATTTAGGATCAAAAATATAAGCTATCAAAAAATGCAACACACGAACAATAAACACAACACTTTTACCCTGGGAAAACCCTCCTCGAGGGAGAAAAACCCAACCAATAATATGTCTCTTATATACTTAATGAAAGAGCATAAATTTGCTTACAACTCTGGCCTTACTCAAGGCTGAAATAATACAATGAATAATAGCATCACTCCTTGATGCTAAGTACAAATCTATATGCTTCCCCTTGAATTCTGATATGTTGTTACATAGGTGAACTTTTGTTGCTTGCTTGATGCCAATTATTATGAATTCAATTGATTGATTAAATGGATGAACACCTCCTTCTATATATAGTAAATATAAAATATGATTTTTTAATAATTCCAACTTTCCTTAATAATTATTTATTATATTAACTTAGGAGAAAATATCTCCCTAAGCTACAAACACTAACACTCCCTCTTAGCTAGGGAGGTATTTTCTAGATATCTTCGGCATGGAGTCTCTCAACATGACACCCACAATGGCTACACCCATTTATGGAAATCTCAAAGGTTCATTATGGAGTCCCTTAATGTGATGTCATCATGGAGTCTCTCAACATGACGTCCACCATGGCTACTCCCATGTGTGGAAAGAAACACACATACAAGTGCCCATCATAGAGTCTCTCAACATGATGTCATCATGGAGTCTCTCAACATGACATTCACCATGGCTACTCCCATGTGTGGAAAAACACAAGTAAAAAGAGTTCATCACGGAGTCTCTCAACATGATTTTGTCATGGAGTCTCTCAACATGATGTCCACCATGGCTACTCCCATGTGTAGAAAGAACCACATCTCCATCTCAGAGATGGACAAGGGCTCACACCTCATATTTCTTCGTCTAAGAGAAATATACACTACGAGGGCTTTCACCTCATACTTCTTCGTCACAGTGAAATATACACTACAAGGGCTTTCACCTCATACTTCTTCGTCACAGATAAATATACACTACAAGGGATTTCACCTCATACTTCTCCATCATAGATAAATATACACTACAATAGATCTTCATGATGATGTGACTCCCTCTAAAGCTCCAAGTACTTGCATCAAGCTCCTGACCTCCTCATCCAAGGTTGCCTCTAGTGGTTTGTTAGACTCCCTCTGAATGTTAATTCCTCCTCTTCGAAGAAGCTGATCACAATGACAATCTGTATGGGTTCTTCCTCTTCGAGAGATGTCAATAGCCACCAACTCAGTCCCATGGCTGCAAGCTATGTCTCCATTCTTCAACCTGTGTGACATCCTAACAGGATGCATCAAGCTCTTCTTCTCTTGAATGCAATATCTTATACTTCTTGGTCCGTCCTAAAAGCATTTTAGAGAGATTAATAATAGTTCATAGAACTCAACTATCCCAAAGAGAAATACCAATGCTAGAAGCATACATGATTCACTATCCCAATGTTATAGCATGAATTAATAACTACATAAAAAATCCATGAACATTATTAAAACATGAAATACTTATCTTGTTGAAATTAGAATCTACTTAACTGCTACACTTAAATGTTTTTCAGTTCTGCACTTATCTTTTCGGACCTAACGAACCCTCACCAAAGATGAATTCAATTGATTGATTAGATGGATGAACATCTCCTTCTATATATACAATGCAAGGAGACTCTTCACAAGCAAGGCAACTCTTCACCTAGGTCGACCCTTTTGATAAATAGAAAATATAAAATACAATTTTGTAATAAGGTCGACTTACCTTAATAATCATTTATTATATTAACTTAACAAAAAGTATCTCCATAAGCTACAAACACTAACACCTAAAATGTATGAAATGGTAAAAACTTTAGTATAATGGTAAATAGTGATATGGATTTGGTTGGTCATGATTTTGGAGCAATTGCACCTTTTGCAGACGTGTCCCAAAGTATTATGGAGCTCTATGATATTGCAGACAATAAAAAGCTACTAATTTCAAGATCTAACAAAGGAATTTAATGTGGAACAAATAAGGTTTGGTATGAAGCATGTTTAAATCTCAAATTGATCAAAACTAATCTCATTCAAAGTTCTCAAGTGTATGCAAGTGCTAAAAAGGAAGAGAAGGAGATTCTTTGTGTGTTGTGAAAAAAACCTAATGATAGTTTTTCATAGGTCTCTTTATGGTTTTTCTTGTAAAACCCTAGTATCAAAAAGTGGTATCATGGATACACCATCTATCATTGATGTTACTGAGAGGTTGAGGCCCAAATATAAGAAATTTTCATTCAAAGCAATGTAGGTAGATAAAGATAGTGTGTTTTACAAAAATTGAGTGTGCATTGTGTATTGTGAGGACATAGGAATTTACATCCATGTTCAGTTGAATGAAATTAAATATACCTCCTCGTTTGAAATGGTTCAACATGAGCTACTAAATGAGAATGAAGGATGCAAACCAGAGTATGGGAATATTGTTGCAAAATGGTTTGACATCTAGAAATACTTTCTAGACTTCTATAAAAGTGAAAAATGGGTAAGAATCATCCTAAGCCATATTCATGACAATTCTATTTGGTTAGAAAAACACTACTTGATCAAAAAGGATGCTATTAGAGAAATTATCGATCTTTGCACCTCTAGACCGATTCTAGTGTTGAAATCTATAAAGAATGAAACTATTATGGAAATAATTGATGCTAAGCTTGATAAGAGAACACTTATAGTAAAGGATATAATTGATACTAGCACTAGTATGCATCAATGGGTATTACATACAAAATATATTTCACAAACAGGGAAAGGTCCACCACCGCCACAACAATTCACACTGCATATCAAATGGTGGAGGAAAATTTGAATGCTAACCTATCTGAGTTGTTGAGAGACCAATTGATGGAGAACTTTGAAAGAGAAAAGGAAACGAAGTACAACTTTAGGTTTGGTTCTTTGACCATATGTCTTACTTTTTTCTTCCTAAATGAATTACCTGGCTTCAAAGGAAAATTTTGGGATTAATTCACTCCAATAGCTACAAAAGTAAAGAAGCATATGGAGATTTTTCAATATGAGCAATCATATACTACCATGCACTGGGGTTTCTTTAAAAAAATTCAAATAGAGTTACAGTGGAGATATAGGATACCATGTAGTTTGGTCTAAAAATATAAAAATGAGATAACTTTTATGGTAAACAAGGATCATAATTTTATGGAAGTAGTAGAACCTAGAACAATATGGATATATGAGCTACCTTATGAGGTTGAGGATGAATTTGTACAAGGTTACATAAATATTCTATTATCATAACCTAAGGATCCCAAAACCAAAATATTTTGTACATATAGAGAAATCATGGATGAAATTTACCGAAAGGAGAGAGAAGAAACGAGTGAAAAAATGTTCAAAAATTATTAAAAGAGATGGGTGCCCCGCATTACTCAAAAATTAAAAGAAAAGAGGAGCTTTACAAGATACTAGGTGCCTCTTTAAAAATTACATTTGATGTTCTTGTCGAGGCTTCCAAATACAAATATATTCCTTTGGAAGATAGTTCTAGTCCAAGGAGATCTAGTAGATTCTCTCCTATTGTTGCATTTCCTCTGTTGCCTTCTAAATCCACTCAAACAACTAGTAGTAAAAGAAAAGCTACATCTCAAGTCACTCTGGAGAAAATGGCCACCAAATATGGACATGCCAGCCCTAATAGAAAGGAAAAAGGAGAGAATTCAAATGAGGAAGAATCAGATGATGTTCAAGAGATTGAAGAAGAAGATATGTCTTTGCAAAAGAAGAGGGGGAAGAAGATTATAAAAGAGAGTGTTGAGAAATCTCCTCAGGTTACACATGGTTCTCTTGATTTTGGGACCATCTTGAATGGAATGGTTGAACATAGTCCATTGGAAAGTACAACGAAGCTTCATTTGGAGGTCTCTTTAGAAGATAAGAAAACAATTAAGAAAAATGTCATTGAATATATGCTCATGCAAAACATTCCCTTCAATGACATTGTCAGCAAAGCTCTAGATAGCCTTGTCGGGGCACTAAGATAGAGAAGAAATGAATCTATCAAGGCTGACAAAGAAATGAAATAACAAGAAATTGATAAGTTTTGGGTCTCAGTCTCCCAGGAAGAGAAACAAAAGATTGTCTGGAGACTATCCAAGGAGATCCGCACCAAAAGAAGAATAGATTTGTTGATGAGACTAGATGAAAATATCAAAAAGAAGATCCTAAATGAGATTGAAGATAGTGCAAAGAATATATTAATTAATTTCATAGTAAAATTAATTCACAATAACCCAATCCATAAAACACAAATATATGTCATTGGAAAGAAGTATAAGGACCCTTCATATTGAAAGAAGGAGAATGTATCTTCAATATGGATAAAGTACAAATAGTCTCAGGTATGGAGAAATAAAAGGAAGAATAAAATGAGTCAAATGAAAAGGTAGACAAGATTATTGAATAAATAAAGATGGTTGAGGTGACTTCTAAGGATGACACTATCTTGCAAGATATCCCTGATGTATCTTCTCAAGATATAGATCTATCTATTTTTTAAGGAAATGAGACTAATACTAATAAAAAATAATATGCGGAGACTACTCCTTCAATGAATACTAATGCACAAGTCACAAATGGTAAAGGTGGAGTTGGTGTTCCTCCTCTGAAACATAATGGTTGCTCCTCTGGAGAATTCTAGAAGGAATGGGTAGATGAATGAAGATAGTATTGAGATTGTTCAAGATACAAAAGAGAAGGCTTTTGAGAAGAAATATGCTTCTATGAATGAGTAAAGTTCAAATTTCCTCATCTTCAAATTCATTCAAAGACCTATTGTCTTTGTAGATGTAGTTTCAACCTCTGATAACACCTCAGATTTTACATATCCCCACTCATGAAGGTCAGCTAGATCTATCTAATATGTCTCCCCTTCACAAATTACAACTTGCTAATATTTTGTATACCTTTGCAAGGAAGGAAATCTTACAAGAACATGTAAAGAAAAGTGAATTAATTGATTATGTTGTGAAGATCATTTAGGAGGGGTTTCTGAAAGTAAACATTGATGTTTTCTTTCCTTTAGAAGAGAAATAAAAGCTTTTAATGGATTCCTTCAGGGATCATTCCTCTCACTTGGAGGAAAAGGTAGAACAAGAGTTCATAAGAAAAATGAATGATAAAAGATTGGTAGAAGTATCTGATCATTGTGCTAGTGCACATAATAAATTACAAGAAAACTTAAATTTTTTTAAAGAATGTACAAATAAAGTGACCTCTCTATTTCTTGAAGTTTCCAAGCTCCACCAAAAATATCAAAGATCATATTGACCCCATTAAGTCCTAAATTACTAAATTAGATGAGGTATATGATTAATCAAAGGATATTAATGAATCAATAAGAGCTCAAACAAAAAATCTACATTGGTAGTTGACATTACTTTAGGACTAGAGAAAGCAGTTAAAGAAATAGTTTTGTCAGTTGAGGAAAGAAGTCAACTTGATACTTTCTTCACTATATATATTGCTTCTAAATGCGGAAAATGTTGATAAGAAAATAAAGGCTCCAAGTAATGAAAAGAAGGTTGAGGATTTTTACATGTAGTGTGAATGCCAAAATAATATTCTCTCTTCAACAAAAGTAGAGTGGGTTGCAACTTTGTCTGAACTTAGAGAAATTCACAAGAAAATCCTACCTTCTAAGGAAGTTACAAAGGTTTATTCAAGACAATTTTGGTCTTTGTATAAATTTTATGGAGAATTGAAGTATATTTTTGAGCTTTTATTTTGTACATAATATTATTTTAAGGCATCTCCATCGTAGGGGGGGTATTTTTTTTAGAATCTATATAGAAAGGGGGAGTTCATACAATTTTTGGGTTGATACAATTAAGAATATTTTATGCCCTTTGTCCTTGATGTCAAAGGGAGAGAGATGCATATGTGTGTTTCCATAAATGAAAAATGAGGAGATTGTTGGAAATATGTATTGTCATTGATGTCAACCCAATATGGGCTATCATTGATTTTAAATGTGATGATGAAGTATGTGCATTCTCCAGAGATAGTTGTTATGATGTGATATTAGTTGGATCAAGTCTAAAAATTTGCATAATGTTTAGTATGGTAACTAATATGATGCAGAGGATGATACTCATGTTTTTATATGTCCATAATGTGTTTACACTAATATCATCTCATTTTTTTGTACCACATACAAAGAAATGTTGTAGAAGTGTTGCTAAGGCACTCACAAGGAAAACTCTATATCAAAGTCATGGTATATTGATTTTCATTCTTCCACTAAGCAATAATGTCTTATGATTTTGAAGAAAATATGATAGAATTATGAAGGAGCTACATCCAAGAAATAAACTCATCACAACTTTTATAGTGAAAGTTGCATGTAACGATGTTCCATTTTGTGCTCTAGAAGAGTAATGTGATGTTGATGGCTTACTAGAATAATTTTCATTCCTTTGAAACTAAATTATATTCCTTGAAATTTTTTCAACATATTAAACAATGTCCAAAGCATACTAATTATTAGTATCAAGTGGTGAAGTGGTCTACAATTTCAGTCTTTGAATAACAGTGTGCTACAATTTGATTGAAATGCTTTGTTCCTACAATTTAGTGAGCTTCAACATTTTCACTAGAATATGATGATCAAATTCTTTAGGATAAGTTTGTGTGGATACTATACATGAAGTAAAATTCTTACTTCTTGGTTTGAATTATTATTTTGGTCTCTCCCTAGGAGTGCAAAGGTGAACTAATGGCATTTTTGGTAGTGGTATCATTATTTGGACCAATAGACTTGTCTCCTTCATCAACGATTGGTCCTAATTAGTTAATTATGTTTTGGAGAATGTGTTATGATGTGTTTATATATTTTAATACCATTTTTTAATACATAATTGGTTATTACCAATATTATACATAATTGGATATGACTAATGTGATATCAAACGTTTCTTTAGAGGTCATCTTGGAGCCGACCTAATTAATATTTTGATTTGTTGTGGAGAATATATATAGAAGATTAAATTCATTTGTGAAGATGATGATTATAGTAATTTATGATAATATTATAATAAAAAATATGAAGTGTTCGAAATTAGTGTGAAGGGATAATTATGTAAAATAGTGACTTCAATATCAACAATGTTAGATGCTTCTTCATAGCAGTTTATAATCAATTTTCTCATTATAATTTTTATGTATCCTAATCAGAGACAATGAGTCTCATTAGGTCCTTTATATCTTTCTCTAAGGCTATATACCTTAGTCTGCAAGTCCATAGGAAGTGAGCCTTAAAATGTTGTAATTCTTGTTAGCAATGAGCTACATATATTATGAGTTAATCCTTATTGTGTTTTTTCCCTCATTGGGTTTTCCACATAAAAATCCTAGTGTTTTTATGTGATGCATGTGTTTGCTTTTTTTCTTTTCAATTAATTTGGTGTTTTCTTAATTTGCAAATGGAAATGGTTAAGTTTTAAGATGTGTTGATTCACCACCCCCTCTCAGTACATCATTGTGTTCAACACTCAAAGGTATAAATATTGGCCCTACATATCTTCACATATATAGATATGGTTGTGTGAATTAGAATTTAAGTTCATGAAGATGTGAAGGTTTTATATCCCAAGTTTCATGTCAATAATCCTTACATAGAGAAAGTTATAAGTGACAGAGTGCGGGATTGTGTTGTCTGGTGGTTGACTTTAATGTTTGTCTACTTGTTCCAACAAAAGGTTGTGAATCTTAGTTATATGAGTTTGTGTGGAAATTCCACATGTCTCATAGTGTATAATGGTTGAAACGCATTAAGTTCTTTCTTGTTTCCAGTACCCCAAAGATGTTCCAAGTCATTTTTTGAAGTTATACTTATGTTGAGGCTGACTAAGGTTTTTTTATGGGGACCACCATAAATTGAAGATTGGGTGGAGCTTAAGGAGTGTTTTAATGTGTTTTATGGTCATGTAGAATCATCTAAAAGACATGCAAGTAATTTTTTATCATTCATGTGTACTACCAATGATGTGAGGGCTGACATGCTACAAGTTACATATTTTCTTGCTTATGGTTGACCTATTTTAAATTGATGAAGCATGCAGATGATTCCTATTGAAGATCAAAGGTGTGAAGAAATTTTAGGACTAGGTTAAGCATGTTTTGGAATCCGTAAGACATGTTCCTCTTCTTGGTGTTGTGTGTAGTCTTTTGGGTTTTGTTTTCTACACATTTCATACTGTTTGTTTTATCTTTTTCTAACTTGTAGATGTAATATTTTTGTTGTAGGCTGAAATGTGAAATGTAATCAATGTAATATCAAGTATAAATTGTAAACCTAGTTGATCTAGGTTGATTGATGTGTGTGATGCATTATGACAATTTTTAAGCAACTGAAAGAGAAAGATCAAAAGTGGTAGATCCTATTTGGTTTCATCTTGATCATATCTTCGTGATAGAAGGGAAGTGAAGAAGTGTGTTTAATTGTTTCTTGGAGGAAGTTAGCCAAAAGAAATACTTCTTGATTGCTAAAATCAGTGAGCTAGTAAGCAGCTAAGAAGATATTTGAAGAAGTAATAGAGAAAAATTGCAATCATCAAAAGGAGTGAGTTTAATTGTTAGTTTTAGATAGTGTGAGGACTATCATTTTGTAATATTTCCTAAGTATGTGCTCAAATTATGGAGTTATAGCTTCCTTGGGTTGTAGCCTTAAAAAAAATTTGTATAATTAGGGAGTTGTAGCTTCCTTCAGTTGTATCCTTAAAATAAAGTTGTAAAACTTTGTTCATCTTGTGAGGCTAGATTAGTATAGTAGCTCTTCTCTCCATTTTTTTTTCCCTTGTGGGGTTTTCCATGTACATCTGGTGTTGTTTTGTGTTGTGCATTGTCTTCATCTTTCATGTTCTTGATTAAGTGGTAAAGTTTTAAGTATCTAATTATTCTAGAGGATTTGAGATTTCATAGAATACTTATTCAACCCCCCTCTCAATATTTTGTTGTGTTCAACACATACTTTTTAGATTCTTATATATTCTAATCTACAACTAAAACATTAATTGGTATTAAAAATAGGACACGCATGGTGATTTAATCCCATTAATTTAGTTTTTAATATAAAACTCATTTTTTTATAGCTTTCCTTAGATAAATTATTGGGAAAGAAACATCTTTTAGTGGTGCCTCATGGTTGGTCACTAAGGGAAAAGCCCTAAAAATCTTGACATGGCCTTTCTTGAATTGTTTAGGCTAACCAATAATAGGTCTCAATTTTGGAAATATCATGAATTATGTTGATTAATATATTTTACTAGCCACTACCATTAAATGGATCATGGTTAAGTTATAACATGTACATATTAAGCGGATTCAAATTACCATAATATTATGTAAATTATATAATCTACACAGTATCAACTATAATTTGTATTATATACATAGTCAAATTATTATCATAATACAAAGTTAGACTTTTAGCTATAGCTATTTATATTTCTCCAAAATACAAAAAGAGAACATTAGTAATTATTAGTAGTTGTATGTTTCGATAATGTTCATAATCATTCAAAGGATTATTTTTATTTTATTTTGTATGATTGGCTATATAAATAAATATTATTTGTCATACATTATAAAATTGTGAAACTTGACCAACCATCATATTCTCTCATCTTGCCCACCTTGGGATTCAAGTGATTAAAAAGCATAAAGGTTGTCTGTATTTTGTTAAATATTTGTAAAATTTGTAAGAATATGTGTTGGGGATATTTCAATGATATTAAAGAAATGGTCTTCCTATCATATGAGTCGTGATGAGAAAATAAAAAGAAAATTCTATAAAACATCTTCTAGATTTGGTAAAACAAATGTAAGGTGTAAATAAATAGATTCAAAGAATTTTAGAGGTGTGGGTAAAGATATAGGGGGATGATAGGAGAATTCAACAAAAACCAATGAAAATATTTTTGGAAAAAGAAGAGAGCACAAAAATAGAGGTCCAGTAGACTACAAAAGGTTCTACATATGTGTTGGGGATATTTTAGTGATGGTAAAGTAATGGTCTTTCTAGCCTATGATTCATGGTGAGATAAAAATAGGAAATTCTAGAGAACATATTATGGATTTTATAAAACAAATTTAAAATGTAAATAAATTTAGAATAAATAAATAAAAAACTAGAGAAAATATTTTTGGAAAAAGAAGAGAACAAAATTAGAGGTCCAATAAACTACAAAATATTTTTTTAGAGTCACGCAAGGACTCAAGCATCTTGGATCGCCTACAAAAGCCAAAAAAAACCTTCTTAAAGAGAGAAAAGAAAGAACACATATTTGAAAAAATGGATACAAGATGTGGCCAATATACAATACTCAAGATTGCAGTGATATATTAGACTTACAACTAAATTGAATTTTTTTGGATGTACAAATGATGCCTTGGTTATAAAGGAAAAATGTGGGATAAGATGAGACAAGATCTTGACATGTTTCTTAATCTTGTACAATAAGATAACTACCCCCAACAAATATTAAATGACCTAGGATACAAGCATTAAATGCCAAAAGATAAGTGACAACTAATACTTAATTGGAAAGATTCTCTCCTATGACCTAAGTGGACTTAATATGTAAATAGGACCTAGATAAGACTAGATAAGGAGAACACCTATTTACACCAACACTCCCTTAAGTACAAAAAGGAGTTGATTATTATGCCAAGATGCAAACATTGGTTCTTACCACAAGGCCATGTTAGGTACCCATGTGCATATGCAATGCAATCTCTCATAAACAGAGAAAAGGAGAAAACCTAGTGGGAAAAAACTCCTCCCAAAAAGAGAGATGAAATATAAAATATTCTCAATGATGCATGAGAGGGGAAAAATAATCTGAGGAAAATGACCCCCCATAAGAGAGAAGAAGAGAGAGAATGCAGTCCCCCTTCAATTGTGAGTCTCTTGTAATGGTAGAAGCTCAATATTAAATGTTGAAGATGATCCAATATCTCCGAACAACATTCCTTCCCTTAGGAAGAAATAAAACTAGGATGATATGCAGAATTCCTTCCCATTCTGAAAAGAAACGTGTAGGAAGAAGAATGATATATGATATCTCTGAATTACGCTCAAGTGTCTGAATGTTAATGTCAAAAGTTGACACACTCCAAACATGCATTTTAAGCCACACAATTGAAGATGTCAATCCAAAATCTCATCGAGACAAATGTAAAACACACTCTAGAGACAAAGATTCCTCCTTTGAAGACAAAGAAGCCTCCTCCAAATATTGTCCAAAATTATCCACTCATATCAAGTTGCAAAGAGTGATCATGTAGATAATGAACATGGTGTTCAAATAATTCACTCACAACAACTAAAGAAGAATCATATCCATCAAAGAGAAGATGTATGCAATCAATGGTATCTCCCAAATCTGAAATATGGGACTCATCAAATAACCCACCAATGTTTATCAAGTATGCATCCCAAGTAGATGTAGCTGAAAGATTATGTAGATCCTACTCCATTGAATCACAAGAGGCCAAACCTCTGCCACTATGAGCATCATCAAATGCAATAGAAGATAGAGGAGATGAAATGCAAGGCTCAATAATGGGATCGGATGTGAGAACTCCCAAGTTCAATAAGCCAAATGTCTCATCTCAATCATGGTCACACTAGAAGTGTGATCAATAGCCAAAGGAATAATGTTATCATTAGAAGAAAAATATACAAAGGTATACAACCAAGATAAATGATCAACTATCCCAGTAGCAATAATCTCTCTACTCTCCAAGTCTTGAATGATGACTAAATCGGGAGTGAACTCCATAGTCCTCCCATCTCCACCATGTGTAATATGATATATGGAAATAATATTGTTTGAAAAATGAGATACACACAAAACATCATTGAAAGTGTTATCCCCAATATCAATAGATCCCTTCCTAATTACACTCATGTATTTATTGTTTCCAATCAAAATAGGAGACATAGTACAAGGCTCAAAAGAAGAGAATATAGAATATGAAGATGTCATATGATGAGATACTCCTAAATTTAGAAGTCATCTCCTTGATCCATGACTTTAAAATGCACAAAAATCTTTACTTGTATTATGATGTCTGTCCTGTTTAGACTATTTTGAAGAATGATATCCTTGAATTCAGCATGCTCAATTTTTGGGATAACCCCTACAAAAAATTTCCATTTCATAGCCCACACTCTCTAAGCACACAAAATGAGGCAAATCCTACTTGCTCTTATGCATGGTCCAATCCTTCGAAAATTCATTTCAAGTGATTTTTTTTTTCCTTTTAAAAAATTGTGAAAGGTCAAATTTGCAAAAACCTCTATTTTTAAAGTTATCATTTTTCTACATGTGCACGATGGTTAAAAATCAGCACTCTTACACCTTTGGAAAATTTATGTTTTAAGGATGCAATCATGCTGATTTTCAACACAACTGCACTCCCTATCTCACATAAGTGTCATTTAATGCACTCTTAATGTGGTTTTTAATAGGTTTTAAATTTATTTTTACCTTTGTTTTCACCATTTTATTTTGCATTCCTTCGAGTTTGCATACTCTTTGATCTTGTTTGCTTGTTTGGAGAATACTAGCTCTGATCTTGTGCAGGTTTTGCTCAAATTTTCCTCCATTTTTCATGATTTAAGGTATGGTGAGCTCTTCCTTTATTTTTTTTATTTTCTTTTAATTTTTTTCTTAATTTCATTTCACAATCTATTTACTAGGCTTTAGCTTAGATTTCCATGTTTTATTTTGGAGGTTTGTCTTTATTTTTACGGGTCTATGTTTATTTACTAGGGTTTTCATTTTATTATCTTGGCTAAGGGTGCTTGAGTTTCAAACCCTGACCACCTAAAAAACCCCATGCTTCCCAACAAACCTTCACAGCAGTCGGGATTTAAACTTTGATTGACATTTTAAAAATTTATGTGCAAAACATGTATACATAGTGTATATCAGGGTTCAAACCCCAATTTATAAAATATTTGATCCTCCCATGATGCATGTAACACGGTATTTATTTTATGTGTTTCACAATTTTACCATGAACCATGCTTCTAAATAATGTATGGAAGATTTATTTCCTTGTATTGCATACTTTATAAGCAACTAGGGTAAAACCTTTACATGTAACCTTGCTCATACACAGGTAGAGGTTTAAACCCCGCAACATGCAATACCATGAGCATATACATCTCAAGTTTTATTTACCACATTACACTACCCACCATTGATTCAAGGTGTAGGTAGAGGTTTAAACCCGAACAGCACATGATCAACCTTCCACGGGGTTACCCTCTTTACATATATGCAACCGTGGGGAATTTTACCGTAGGTGCATATCATGGCTTATCCAATATGTAGGTATGGGTTTAAACCCCAACTAACATGAACCATCTTGCTAAAACTTGACTTGCATGTTCAAAAATCTCATCAAAAATTACATGTAGTATCAGAGTTTTTCTTTGATTATGCATATTTACTGGTCCTACCCCATGTAGGGTGGAGTTTTCCTCTGCCCTTACATCAACATGTACTACCCTTATGCAGGAGTGCAAAATTTCTATACTCCTACATCTGAACTGAAATACCCCATGTAGGGGTGAGATTTTTCTATACCTCTACATCCCAAATTTCAAGCACATGTAATGTCTCAATTTTTCCCCACCACTACACAAAATCCTATAAATTTTCTCTAACACTGGGAAACATAAAATTTATTTTTACAGTTGCTATTGCATATTGTTTTAGGCATTCATGCTTGAATTTTTAAAATGGTACAAGCGATTTACTCGCCATACAACTACTCTGTAAATGTTAGATCTACCACCAAGCAAGAAAACCATGAAGTATAAATATCAATGGGTTTTTGCAACAACCTCTGTTGCTTCAAATATCGATGAGATCAAGACACAGAAATAGGCTATGTTCATATGTTTGAATTTTTAGAAAGGATGAAGAATTATCCTTTAGATGCAGGCATGGTATGCATTGTGGAAAGCAATATCCAACTGGTGGTTTCATTCCCAGTAGCGGCACATAATACTACTAAGTTCATTCTTGTCATAGCAACTCATTATCACAAGGAAGATAGAAGTGTCATAGGTCCTAATAGGAATGTGATCATCAAACTGGATGCAAAGTTCTTTGAAAAAATCTTCCAATGTCCAAGCATTGATGCATATGTTGATCTTAACATTGAGCATGCACAAGCTCATTATAATGAGAATCTAGATAAGTGCAAGAAGGAAATCAATACGAGGTGGCTTAAGAACTCGAGGCTGAATATTTCAAGATGGCCTAAGAGCTTTCCTCACAATGATTTCATTGAGGAAGTAAATGACTTAATCACCCTTCTCAACAAGATTAAGGGATTTCCTACTTCTTCTACTTTTTAGGAGTGTATGTACTTGTATATTCATATCATAAGGAAAAGGTAACAATGAATATTCTAGGGTTAGAAAATAAGTGATGAAATCCATGATCATCTCATAAAGGTTCCCACCTCATTGAAGTTTTATATGACTTCATACTTAGTCTATGTTGCTGCATCATTGAGAAACTTTCTAGAGTTGGCATCAGAGGGTGATAGGAGGCATGTTCCAGTTTATCAAATGTTATTACTTCCAATTAACCTTGAAGAAAAGTATCCAACATTTTAGGAGGGTCAATGATGCCTTCTATGCTCTATATATGTGTATGTTTGATAGAGATCTTGAGAAGAGGAGAGTATCTGATGAAGCATGGACAGTTGTTAATAAGGTCAGTCATATGTTCTTGCGATTTCCCACCTTCACATATATCTGATTCAGATGCTTCGTCGGATACCTATATATTCTTCCATGGTAGCTAAGCAACAAGATATGTCGTGACCTCTCTCTTTACTATGTTAGTTAACTATGTTGCTAATTTAAATAAATGAAACACTTGTTTTAACAAGAAATTGACTCATAATATTAAATTTCATAGCTCCTCTCACTCCAACCCTTATTTCACATGTTATTAAACTTTAAGGCACGTGCATTCTCACAAATTAATGCTCATAAATTGAAATACTTACCACATCTCCTAAATATCTAATAGCTAGATTTGAATTGTTGATTATTAATTGGAAATCTGATAAAACTTTAAGACCAGTAGTTGAATTGAAGCCAAGCCATTCACCAACCTTTTGCCCATCTAATCAAATATACTTGTCGACCAAGTTACAATGATCCACCAACCACCCAACATCGACTTTGATCACCTCATCCAGTCCATATTATTCATGTGGATTATAATTCAACTGCCCATAATAAATTTCAAAACCAACTCATACTATAGTTTGCAATGAATTTAATACAATTTTATCTATAGATATAATGGACAAAATTGTGCTGAAAAAGCACTCCAATTTTGTATTCTATTTTTTTACTCTTATGCATCATCTGGGATTAGAGATGATTTTCAGTCTTAGAAATGATTTCTAGAGAACTCAATCAAAGACCTTAGTAAGGACTCAGTGAGAATCTTGGTTCATGACTGCAAGAAGCATGGAACATTTCAAAGTCAAGGAATAGTAATTGAAGCAACTTAGGTGACTTATTCATTGCCCCACCTAGATTGGATCTCTATCAAGGAAAAACATATTTAGATAGGTAACTTACCCATTCACTTTGGTTGTAGCATGTTTGATCTTTTGTTGTCTCCTTGTCATAAATATATATCATATATATAGAGAAAAGATTGAGTAAGAAAGTAATTAGAAAATGGTAAGCCCTTTGTAAATCTATGCAGAACATGACAAAAGGAAAATATGTTGATTATATTATGCCTATGTATAAGTTAGATAGGATAAAAAAAAAATTATGCAAGAGAAATGTTGCATCTATGAATAGTGTCAATTTAGCTAGTAAGTCTATAGTCCTCGCCTATCACTCTTCTAGAAAGAAAGAGCACTCTCTCTCTAAGTGTACATATTCCATAGGCATCATGAGATCTTCCATATTGGAACACTTCTACCAAGAGAGCCACATTTCTATTTTTATCTGCTAACATCAAAGACCCACATTCTAGAATATATGCTTTCATTTAATAGATAGCAACAAAACCATTTAAAAATTAGTCATAAGAAAACCACAGGATCATGAAATGTCATTTGATACAAAAATTGAAGAGTTTAGATTTCACATCTACCAACTATGATATAGTTCCACAAGTCATACAATTGGATATTAAGTATATAGCAATACTGTTACAGATGTAACATCCCAATCAAAATGGTTCCATTCGCTAGACTTGTTTTTATGTTTTCATTTAGAAAATTTTAATCACTATAGGGCATTTAGTTAAGTCAAATTATACCTACATACAATGTAATACTATTCCAATTAACAAGAAGAATAACAATTGTGCAATTGATCTTCCTTATTTACTTAAATAGAGACTTCAATAATAAAGAATTCAACCTTGTCAAAATAGATCATACATTAATGAGAGCCTGGTATGTATTAAGTAATTGTTTATGATTACATATAGAAAAGGAATAACTATGTATTATTTAGAATTAATATTTAATCTACTTTAAATTCATTCCAACTTATAAAATATCACTATTCATCACAACCTATAAACCACCCATTAACTTTTATTTCATGATAATCGTATATTGATTTGGTATATACAATCTAATCCATTTAAGAAGTCTTATTTAAAAAGAACACTTGGACATATGTAATTTTTATCTAGTGTAGTTAGAAATTTTCAATAAAATCTATTTAAAGATATTATTAGTCCAAAAACATGTAATAATATCGATAAAATTCTCTTGACTATAGCTAATCAAACCCTAGAACTTATAAAATAAAATAAATTAAACATATAAAAATTTCCTAAACATTTATTAATATTGCACCTTGGTTCGCTATATTGAAGCATACAAGTTCTTTTTTTGGTTTGATTTTTCATTGATGTCAAAGGTTTGTCATTGATATCACAATTTGATGGTGAAATTGCATGGAGTTTTTTGGTGAACTTGTCATGGTGTTTGATGCAAGGTGGTCATTTCTCATTCATGCTTCATTTTATGCAATTGGAATTTCATGGTATGGTACTAATGCAAAGGTAATTGGTTGATGAAAATTGTAAAGGTGTTAATGCAAAATACAAAGTGCAGATAGTTGTCTATTCAGAGTGTTTCTTTATGTCAAGGTCTATCATCCTAATCACAGAGTTGCTTCAGGAGTAGGTGGTATTGTTCATTGTTTCATTTTATGGTTCATCTCATGTTGTTGAGGGATTCATATTAAGAATCACCATGGATATGCAAAGAACTTGTTGTTACTTGAATCATCATAAGTTAGCACTGCTTTCATGACTTATTTTCTATTTTGCGAATTATGGTGGTAACTCTAGTTTGGATTTTGATTACTGAAATTTGCATATCTTATAGCCTAAAACACTAATACTAATCTAAAATCCTAATTCTAGGTTTATGTCCTTTAAAGACTTCCAAAGAAAAATCACTTTATGTTATAATTGGTAGTTAACTTGTTATACAAGGTAACATGTCACTTAAGTGAAGACATCAAGGGTTTAAGCATGTTGATCAACAAACCCTACATCTTGGCATAACCAGATGAATAGGTTGGGATTCTATGTTTAATTGCTTCAAGAAAAATGAAAGGATATCATTCAATTTTTTATTTGGTAGGAGTTGAAGAATCAATAGTCTATATTTAAAATTAGACAATAACTATTTCTCAAAACTAAAATATTGACGGGAGTCTAACATTAATTACTCTTAGCTCCGTTATGTAACTATTTGAAAAGGAATATCAAAGGTATTATTCAATTGTGAATTTAGTAGGTGAGAAAGACCAAAGGTATAGATTTAAAAAGCTAAGAATGGCTACTTCCAAGAGTAAACACTTTGATAGGTGGTTGGATTCCATTTCCTTGTGTTCATTTATGCACTGGTTCGTAACTGTATTGAGGTGGCAGTGGATTTAAAAACTATGCCAATGTATTGAGGTGGTTCCAATAGGTGTGTGAGCTCTATTTTTGTTTTGAATCAACATATGAACTTTGTGACAGGGTTTTTAATTTGTTGACACTATGCTTGTGTGAAGATTATACAGAGAAGTGGAGGACATGAATAACCAAGGATAAAAGATTATATGTTGCCTTGTGTTTTGTTTTGTGAATTATGGTTTGGGAAATCTTGCAAATTCTTTAAGGGTATTATGATTATGGTCTAAGTAAGATATAAATCTTGTGAAGTCTTATTTGATTATGTACAATAAGGGAATGTTGATTCATATTTTATAAAATGACTATATGTTTTCCTCTATACAACAAAGATTTTAGTGTTCTTACTCTGCACAAATTTGTGTGATCTGAGTGTGATCACAGGTTAATTGGTCATTGAAGAACTATAATTTTTTTATTGATGAATTAGTGCTATGGTAAGTGTGAATAAGGGAGACGGAGTTTTTTGGTGGTGTAGAGATAGAGCAATGAATTGTCTAGAAATAGAGTAACCCTCTGAGTTTTGCTAATTTCTTTTGAAGTGGTGTATGTTTTCCAGTGAGGCATCATTTTTTTCCAGTGAGACATGTTAGTTTTCCAGTGAGGCATGTTTTTTAGCTAATGAGGCATGATGTTTTTATAGTGGGGCATGTTGGTTTTCTAGTGAGGCGTGTTATTTTTCCAGTGAGGAATGATGGTTTTCTAGTGAGGTATATTGGGTTGCCAATGAGGCATGTTGTTTAGCCAATGAGGCATGTTGTTTAGCCAATGAGGAAAAAAAATTCTAGTGAGGCATATAATTTGTAACAAGTAAGGTTTTGGCTAGTGAGACTTGATGAAACTTATCTTTAGAGTGTCTTTTCACCCTTTTAGGGTTTTCTACTCATAAAACTTGTGTTATGTATCCTCTTGTCGGTTTGTCATATTGTGCTTAATCGGTCATATTTGTTCAAGTATTATGTTTTGATTTACGTATCATTGTGACTCCCTCAACATTCAATACCTATAATGTTTGAAGTGTTTTCAATGGGTCTCTTTGCATAATACTAGTGAGTTAGGTTTTGAAATTTGATTTCTCATTAGACCATGGATTCACCCCCCCCCCCTCTTAGTGGTCCTATACTCCAACAAGTGGTATCAGAGCCTTAGGTTCCTTGCACAAGTTTAATCAACTTAGGAGATCCTGGTAGTGGAGTACTTATCATGGAAAAAATTAAAAGAAACAAGTTAAAGAAATACCCAACAGAATGCTAAAAAACAAACACCTCCTAAACCAAATACAAATGATGATGAAGAAACAGTTGTAACAAATGACTCACAAATTAAAGAGGATACAAGATTAGAAGATGATTATGTAGTTGAGAACATTGACGAAGAAGGAGATCCAGAGAAGGTAAATCGGGAGTTGAAGAGGAGTCTTTAAAATAAGTAGAGCACTGAGTTGTTTGAGAAAATGATTCTAAGTCAAAAGTCACTATCAAACAAGTTTGGGTTAGGATATGAAGCAGAAAAAAGTTACAAAGATGTTGTAATATCCAAGAAGAATGTTGGAAAAGCACCAATAGATTCAAACTCATCAAAAGAGGCAATATATAAACAAGGACAATCAAGCACTACTCCCAAAAGGATTGAAAATCATAACAGCAATGAAGAAGGATACAAAAGAGTTCATAATCCCAAGCAAGGACTAAGGAGAAGTTCAAAAGCAAAAAAATCCAAGTTCACTTCTTATTTTCATGGTTATTGTTATTCTTGTTATTATTTTGGTCATATGGCTAAGGAGTGTAGAACTCATTCAAGAAATAATTTTGAATGGAACAAGAATAAGAGTTCTTGTAGGTTGTTAAAGAAGAATTACAATAATGCACGTAAAAAGTTTAGTTACAATGAAAGAGATTGTAGGACGCAAGAAAGAAGTGCCTTTGGATTGTTAAGAGACTACAATTATTTCACTCCTCATGTTGGTAACAAGGTCATATGTTATAGATGCAATAAGTTTGGACATAAAGAAAATTATTCTAAGAGTAATTTAATGGAACCATTTAACCATCACACGAAGACTAGCGCTATGAAATTTTGGAGAAGAAAGCAAGAGAAACAGAAGGAAGAACCTAAGCTTGTGCATACTACACAAGAGACATCCATAACTACATAAAGAATAGCATGTTGTGATGGGAGATGATTATTTCTTTATCATTCAGCCCCATAGACAACAACAAAGAGGTTGTCTCTACAATAATACATTTCCGGTATGGTTTTAGTCTAATTAGTTTTATAGTGTAGGAAGTGATAGCTTTCAATGATGTAATATTATTATTGGATTGTTTTCCTTATATGATCTTTTAGAAAAAACATTGAAAGTTTGAGAAATTCTTTATTTATTACATATCAAGTATCTTCATAAGCCTTGAGAAGAACATGACTTTTTATGAGTATTTGAGAATTTCTTCTTAAGCATAAACCAAGAGGTAGAATAATCATAAATTTTGAAAAAGGTAGTGAAAGAAGCCTATGGTGTTAGTTCTCTTATGAGGGTAGTCAACAATCATCCCAGTGGAAAGTCCAAGATAGGGTGAGTTTGACAGTTAGAGAAGAAAAATAGTGATCATGGGAACAAAAGGATAAGTATACTTTCATAAAATGATAGTCAAAAGAATCTATGGTAGGTAATAATGAAAGTGAGATAGCAATCTTATGACTGAAATAATAGAGGTTCCTTGGAGGTGGTAGTGAAATCACAAAGTGTGAAGACTCCCATGATAGATGAAGGTAGTAGAAATGATATGATGATTCATTCTACTTCTCTCTAGTTCCTTGCCATGTTTGGTGATCAGCACTCTTTCATGTCCTATAGCTATGGCTTTGAAAAACTATAGTGATCTCACTCATAGTTTGTAGATGTTCTTAGTTGTAGGATGATAGTGCTCCTTCATTTCTCAGTCCTAAAGGATAGATCTCAGCTGCCTTGAGTGATATTTTGCAATGACAATGTTTTATGGCTCTTTGGCAATGATATGTTGCTTGGGAATTAGTTATTTTTTCTCAAGTGAATATAGTGCTTTCCAAGTCTACTTTCTCAGTTGTAGGAGGAGTAATGATTTACATTAAATCACATAGAATCCTTTACGCAAACCTTATCTTTCCTTATGTGTATAAAGTGCTCTCATTTTGATGTATTGTCTTGAGGGATTCTTGTAGTAAAGTGATATCAATGGTCAATGGTAGTGGGTGGTTGCAAGGGTATGGTATCAAAGTGATGGTGCTTTGATAGTCTATAATTGTGCATATGATATTATCTTGTCTTCTTTGTTTTCTTTTTTGCAAAACATAGTGGAGTACTTTGCATAGTGATGTTGATCTTGCATGAAAATAATTATCTTTAATAGCGGTATGTGAAAGTGGATTTCATAGTGGAATCCATGCTATTATTGGTTTAACAATGATTGATGGAAATTATTTTTTCCTTGAGATAGTGATATGAATATTGAAAATGTTAATCTTCTTTTTCTTAGAAAATGATTTGGCGTTGGTGATTATTAGTGGCATTCATGTTTCATATCAGTAGAGTGATATTGATCTTGCATAGTGTTTCATCTATTACTTTTCAATCCAGAATGCTATGACTCAATCCCTGTTTATCCAACTGGTAGCATTAGTATGAAAACTTTCCAAACATATTTTATAGTGATAGTTATGTTTTGTGTACTCATATGGAGAATTATATGCATGGTCAAGATGGCCCTCAAATGGGCTTTATTCAATATTTAGATAGTGTCCCATGCCATGTGTAGTGATATTCATTTTTCAATCACTAAGGATAGAGGGCAGGTTTTATTTTGATGATATGGTAACGGATATGGTGCTAGTGCTAGTCTATGACAGTCTTGTGATCATAGTGTACTTTTTAAGATAGAGGTATGGTGATTGCTCACAGTGCTAGTGTACTGATAAAGTACTTTGGATCTTAGCTAGTAGTAAGAATTACCCTTGACACTATAATGTTATCTTCAAGTTATCTCACTCTACAATTCTCTTAGTCACTAATGATAGTATCTTGATAGTGTTTTTCTTTCCATCCACGACTTGTTTCTCTCAATCAACATTTGACAGTGGTGTTTGCAAGAATCTTGTTGTAGGAGTACAATGATATAGTTGCAAGAATGTAGTAACGGTGATTTGTATATTGTCAACATTTGACAATTCATTCAGCCCTCTTATATTGGCAGTGTAATGCATTACTATGACTTACTTAACTATGTTTGTCATAGTGTGACAATATTTGTGAGGACATGGTTTGTGAATATTAATAGTCTAGAGGCCATTGAAAGAAAACATGGCAGTAAGTGGAAATTTCAACAAACATGAGCATTTTCTCTATCATGACAATCAAACATATCTAGCAACTAACAAGGTTATAATGGCAGAGAAGTTAATGGTGGTCCTTGTTTCACATTTGTAGTATGATGCAAATCTTGCAAATTTTAATATTTCTATGTTTGGACAATTCTATGGAGCTCGAGGCTTTTATGATGTTTAGACAAATGATAAAATCCATGTTTTGTATTCACAATTTTTCATATTTTCTAGTTGTTCCTTTGTAAAATATAGTTTGTAATGCATTGAACCTCTTAATAGTGTCTTGTTTTTATGGTTAGTGATAGTAGTGTTGATACAAATTATTGGTTTGGATAATGTCAGTATCATATAGATCTTGACATGGATCTACATATATGAGATATCTCAGTCACAGGTTAACAGTCTTCCATGTTGCAGTGATATGCATGATATGTTATGCATTCTGTCTTCTTGACAGTGCTATGTCTATAGTCATCTTTCCATTAATATGCATGGCATTCTATTGCTAGTGCTCTTCCTAGTATGTTCAGCCAAGCTGCCAAGGTCTAGCTTTCAATTGATATGATTCTTTCACTGTGAGAATACAAAGTGACAGTTTGCAAATGTTCCAAAGTGATACACCAATTATTTCAATGGGAATCTTCTCAGTTAACAATGAGTTTGTAGATTACAACTTGAGAAGTGGTATTTTGTAGGGGCAGTCATTATCCTTTGTCATTTGATGTCAAAGGGGGAGTGATAGAGGCAAGAGAAAGAGAGTTTTTCCATCAATGACAAAGGGGGATTTTGTTGGTTTGATTTTTCATTGATGTCAAAAGTTAATGGTGAACTTGCATGGAGTTTTTTGGTGAACTTGTCATGTTCTTTGATGCAAGGTTATCATTACTCATTCATGCTTCAGTTTATGGAGTTGGAATTTCATGGTATGGTATCAATGCAAAGGTAATTAGTTGATGAAAATTTCAAAGGTGTTAATGTAAAATGCAAAGTGCAGATAGTTGCCCATTCAGAGTGTTTCTTTATGTCAAGGTATATCTTCCTAATCATAGATTTTCTTTAGGATTTGTTGGTATTGTTCATTGTTTCATTGTATGGTTCATCTCATGGTGTTGAGGGATTCATGTTAAGAATCACCATGGGTATGCAAAGAACTTGTTGTTACTTGAATCATCATAAGTTAGCACTGCTTTCATGACTTATTGTCTAATTCAATGAATTATGGTGGTAACTCTAGTTCGGATCTTGATTACTAAAATTTGCATATCTTATAGCCTAAAACCCTAAGACTAATATAAAATCCTAATTCTAGGTTTATGTCTTTTGAAGATTTTCAAAGAAAGATCAGTTTATGTTATAATTGGCAGTTGATTTGTTATACAAGGTAATAGATCAATTAAGTGAAGACATCAAGGGTTTAAGCACGTTGATCAACCAGCCCTACATCTTGGCATAACTGAATGAACAGGTTAGGATTCTATGTTTAACTTCTCCAAGAAAAATAAAAGGATATCATTTAATTATTTAGTTGGAAAGAGTCAAAGAATCAATGTTTTACATTTAAAATTAGACAACAACTATTTCTCGAAGCTAAAATATTGATGAGAGACTAACAACCATTACTCTTAGCTTTGTTATGTAACTGTTTGAAAAATAAGATCAAAGGTTTTATTCAATTGTGAATTTGGAGGGTGAGAAATACCAAAGGTCCAGATTTAAAAAGCTAAGAATGGCTACTTCTAGGAGTTAACACTTTGGCAGGTGGTTGGATGCCATTTCCTTGTGTTCAGTTATGCACTAGTTTGTAACTGTATTGAGGTGTCAGTGGATTTAAAAGCTATACCGATGTGAGGTGGTTCCAGTAGGTGTGTGAGCTTTTTTTTTGTTTTGAATAGACATTTAAACTCTATGACAGTGTTGTGAATGTGTTGACACTATGTTTGTGTGAAGATTATACAGAGAAATGGAGTACATGAATAATAGAGGATAAAAGATTATATGCTGCCTTGTGTTTTATTTTGTGAATGATGGTTTTAGGAATCTTACAAATGTTCTGAGGGTATTATGATTATGGTCTAACTGAGATAGAAAGCTTGTGAAGTCTGATTTGATTATGTACAGTAAGGGAATGTTGATTGATATTTTATAAAAGGACTATATGCTTTCCTCTATACAACAAAGATTTTAGTGTTGTTCTTATTATACACAGATTTGTGTGATTTGAGTATGATCACAGGTGAATTGGTTTGAGAAGAACTGTAATTGTTTGACTGGTGAATTAGTGTTGTGGTAAGTGTGAATAAGGGAGATGGAGTTTTTGGTGGTGCAGAGATAGAGAAGTGAATTGTCTAGATATAGAGTAACCCTTTGATATTTGCTAATTTCTTTTGAAGTGATGTATGTTTTCCAGTGAGGCATAGTTTTTTTCCAATGAGATATGTTGGTTTTCCAGTGAGGCATGTTGTTTAGCTAGTGATGCATGATGTTTTGCTAGTAAGGCATGTTGGTTTTCTAATGAAGCATGTTGTTTAGCTACTGATGTATGATAGTTTTCCAATGAGGCATATTGGGTTGCTAGTGAGGCATGTTGTTTAGCCAGTGAGCCATGTTATTTTTCCAGTGAGGCATTTTTTTTCTAGTGAGGCATACAATTTGTAACCAATGAGGTTTTTTCTAGTGAGACTTAATGAAACTTATTTTCAAAGTGGCTTTTAACCCTTTTAGGATTTTCTATTTATAAAACTTGTGTTATGTCTCCTCTTGGTGGTTTGTCATAATGTGCTTGATTGGTCATCTTTGTTCAAGTATTATGTTCTGATTTCCATATCATTCTGACTCACTCAACATTCAATACCTATCATTTTTGAAGTGATTTCAATGGGTCTCTTTACATAATACAAGTGAGTTAAGTTTTAAAATTTGATTTCTCATTAGACCACTGATTCACCTCCCCCATCTTAGTGGTCATGTACTCCAACAAGTGGTATCAGAGCCATAGGTTCCTTGCACAAGTTTAATCAACTTAGGAGATCTTGGTAGTGGAGTACTTATCATGGAAAAAAGTAAAATAAACAAGTTAAAGAAATACCTAATAGAATGCCTAAACAACAAACACCACCTAAACCAAACACAAATGATGTTGAAGAAGTATTTGTAAGAAATGACTTACAAATTGAAGAAGATACAAGATTAGAAGATAATTTTTGTAGTTGAGAATATTGACGAAGAAGGAGATCCCTTTGTGAATGAATATGAATAGGAGTATGATGAAGATGAATGTGAAATTGATCTTGAGGGTAAACTCATTTATGACCTAGATGAGATCAAGAAAATTAGGAAGAAGAATCAGAGTTTAGAGTTGCACCTTCAAAAATTAAAAGAGACCAAGGTCAAAACACTTTCATCACTTGAAGAAGTAGAAAAATTGAAAGTGAAGTGTGAAGAATCTAATCAGCTTATTAAGGATCTAAAGTTGCAACTGTTAGAGTAATTGGGTATTTACTTTATTAATTAAACAATATTTGTTTAATTACATAAAGTTCCCTTTTACCTCTTTTCACTTAAGCTAACATTAGGTGCATAGTAATTAATTACTTTATTAATTATTATTGTGCAAGCCTAGGGTTTTCCTTTTTAGGGTTTTCATCTATATGTAGTTGAAAACTATCTTTTGTATCATTATTCATTTTACATTTTCAGGTGAATACATTGCTCCACATTCTTGAGCATTTCCTTTGTTGCTTCTCTTTGCTTCTCCTTGTAACAGGTTATTTGCTTGCAAAGATCTTTTGGGCTTCTATGGTGTTGTATCTTCTCAACTCCAACATGGTATCAGAGCTTCAGATTTGCAGCTGCTTGTTCTTGTTTTGAGATTTTTGCATTGGAAGCAAATCTAGGGTTCTAAGGTTTTTTTTTGGGTGGATTCAGCATACTCCTATTTTTGGGTTCACTTTGGGCCCATGGACAGTGCCATTGGATTCGTAGCGCCAAAAAACCCCTAAAACGACTATCAAATCATCGATTTTGGCCACAGTCAACCAAGGTTTTTAAAAATTTAGGGTTTGGCCGTACGGGCCCCTCAGAAAAAAATTGCAAAAAAAAATTTTTAAAATAAAAAAACTAAGGTTATTGATTATTTTTTTGTGCAGCCCATGCATTTTTTTCCCGCCGCCTGACAGCCACCACCGCGCCACCAAGCAGCCACCAGCCATCGGCTCCGCCACCACCTTCATCGCCACGCTCGATCGTCGTGCTCGCCGCGCTCGTCGCTCCGTCCGGCGCTCCCCGCCAGGCTCCCCGTCGGGCTCCTCGGGCTCCGCCGAGCTCCACCCGCCCCACTGAGCTCACTGCTTCGTCTGCGCTCACCCCGCCCCGGCTCCCTGCCGACTCCGCCGACACCGAGCTCGCCGACGCGAACCCGCCAACACCGAGCCTGCCAAGCCAAGTCCTTCGATGAGCTCGCCGACCCAAGTTGACCCTGCCAACCCCCGCGGGCTTCTAACCCCCGCCGCCCAGTCACATGGGTGACCGCGGGCTCCACCGCAACTCTAGCTCCCTGGTCCACCCAGGTGACCAGGGGCTATTTTTTTCAACTCCCAGGTGTTAAATGGGTGTTATAGGGCAACTTATGCCTCCTTCATTTAAACGGGCATAACTCGGGCATTTTTGCTCCATTTTTCGAATGGAAATAGGCGTTGGAAAGCTAGTTTTGGCACCGATCTGATGGTGTAGGATTTTTTTCCAAATTTTACCAGCCTAGATATTATTTTTCCAGTCAAAGTGAGGTCTTCTTTCTTCACTCCCGGGGGTGTATCTTTTGCGTTTGAACTCCATTTTGCGCAAACGAATAGGCATTGGAAAGGTGTTGCAGTCCTCTTTCTAGATTTATAGTCTATTTTACTAGAAAATTTACCAAGTATTTTTTATTTAGATTTGTGTGTTTTTACACTTTGCTCAATTACTTGGTCATCTTGGCTCCTACATGGGGTTTTTTTGCATTGGATGAGTTATGTTAATATGCTTTATCATTGCTGAGATCATTAGTCTCTAATTTTTTCATTTGAAGAGTTATCATGGGTTTCTCTACTCACCCTTCAGTTGTTCTTCTGGAAAGGGGTAATTATGAGTCATGGGCAAAGGGTATACTTACACATTGTAGGTGGCTTAATATTTTGTCTTATTTGTATGATCGCATACCTGAACCAGCAACTTTAGAGGGCAGATTAGCATGGGATATTATTAGAAATCACATTGCAGGAGTTATATTGTCTAGTGTTGATCATGACACTGTGTTGGCTATATCAGACATTGATTGTCCTCACCCACTTTGGACACGTCTTTGGGAGATCTATGGAGACCCTATTCTATCTCCATTCCTAGAGGATCCTGCTTCAGATTGTCTCATACCCATTGCTTGGCGAGAGAATACACCATTTGATCATGATACTTTAGAGGAGCTTGAGTATTTAGACACCCTTACTTATTT
Organism: Sequoiadendron giganteum; assembly: GCA_007115665.2. NCBI lineage: Eukaryota > Viridiplantae > Streptophyta > Pinopsida > Cupressales > Cupressaceae > Sequoiadendron > Sequoiadendron giganteum. The sequence continues at coordinate 356,883,230 of CM021107.1, forward strand.
TCATGGATCAGAGGTTTGTCTCATAGTTCCTACTCTTCACACTAAGACTTCATCAGCATCTCTTGTTGTTTTTGATTCAATGCAGCAGGGAATCATACATCTTCCATACATAGCTACTTTGGACTCTTATGTTGCAGACATATCTTTCTTGTTTGTTGAGTCCTATATTGCAGATTTGGAGGATTATTTTGAGGACATTCATCTCCTCTACCTTAAAAGTTAGGTTATCACTATTCGCCCACCATTATCTGTGCATTCAGAGGTTGCATTTCAGTATTCTCCACATCAATTTGGATTTGGCATTATTTGTTTCAGTTCAAATAGTGAGACTCTTCAACATCCTATCATGGCACACATCTTGAGACAGATTAGTTCATCATTCTTCACAGGGTTTCTTCGATATAGGTCCATGGATCCATTTCTTCCCAAGGGGAGGAATATCATTTACCACTTTAGGATCTCCTTTTGGATTCTGCATCAGGCATCTACCATTGTGACAGGAGTTTCTTCATTGTGGGGGGGGCTTCTTCTCTCTTTCTATCTCTCCTATGGAGATCATTGTACATGTACTTATATGATAGAAGTTGTCTATGGGGGGTATCTTGTTATATACCTCCTATCCTTCTTTCATTATTGCATTGCATTCCTTCCTTGCATTCTATTTTGGGGAGGAGTTTTGTTCCCACTGGGTTTTCTCCTTTACCCCATTTCATTTAGTTTGCATTGATTTTGTACATGGGTACCTAATCTGGCCTTGTTGTCTGGGACCCATTGCTTTTGCTTTCAGTAGCTTCTTCTAGGTTTTAGCTTCTCCCTATGTCTATCTTAAGGGGGGGTGTTAGAGTAATTGGGTATTTACTTTATTAATTAAACAATATTTGTTTAATTACGTAAAGTTCCATTTTACCTCTTTTCACTTAAGCTAACATTAGGTGCATAATAATTAATTACTTTATTAATTATTATTGTGCAAGCCTAGGGTTTTCCTTTTTAGGGTTTTCATCTATATGTAGTTGAAAACTATCTTTTGTATCATTAATTCATTTTACATTTTCAGGTGAATACATTGCTCCACATTCTTGAGCATTTCCTTTGTTGCTTCTCCTTGTAACAGGTTATTTGCTTGCAAAGATCTTTTGGGCTTCTGTGGTGTTGTATCTTTTCAACTCCAACAGCAACTGGCAGAGTCTAGAAGAGTTGAAGAAGTCACTAGCATAAACTTGCAAACCAAAATGGAAGATTTTTAGAAGCTAGAGGTTGAAGTGTTGTCTCTAGGAAAACAACTAGAGAAGGTAAATAAGGAGTTAAACAGGAGCCTTCAAAATGAGCAAAGCACTAAGTTGTTTGAGAAAATGATTTTAAGTCAAAGGTCAGTATCAAACAAGTTTGGGTTAGGATATGAAGCAAACAAAACTTACAAAGATACTGTAATGTCTAGGAAGAATGTTGGAAAAGAACTAATGGATTCAAAATCATCAAAAGAGGCAATATATAAATAAGGAGAATCAAGCACTACTACCAAAAGGCTTGTAGATCATAACAAAAATGAAGAAGGATACAAAAGAGTTCATAATCACAAGCAAGGATTGAGGAGAAGGTCATCAGCAAAACAAGCTAGGTTCACTTCTTCTTTTCATGGTTATTGTTATTCTTGTTATTATTTTGGTTATATGGATAGGGAGTGTAGAACTCATGCAAGAAATAATTTTGAATGGAACAAGAATAAAAGTTTTTGTAGGTTGTTAAATAATAATTACAATAATGCATGTAACTAAGTTACAATGAATGAGATTCCAGGACACAAGAATGAAGTGCCCTTGGATTGTTGAGAGACCAAAATTATTTTACTCCTCATGTTGGTAACAAGGTCATATGCTATAGATGCAATAAGTTTGAACATAAAGCATAATATTGTAATAGTAATTTAATGGAACCATTTAACGATCACAAGAAGACTGGCGCTATGAAACTTTGGAGAAGAAAGCAAGAGAAATAGAAGGAAGAACCTAATCTTATGCATGATACACAAAAGACATCCATAACTACATAAAGAATAGCATGTGGTGAGGGGGAGATGACTATTTCTTTATCATTTATCCCCATAGACAACAACAAAGAGGTTGTGTCTCTACTGTGATACAATTTTGGTATGGTTTTAGTCTAATTAGTTTTATAGTGTAGGAATTGATAGCTTTGAATGGTGTAATATTATTCTTGGCTTTCTTTCCTTATATGATCTTTCAAGAAAAACAATGAAAGTTTGAGAAATTTTTTATTTATTACATATCAAGTATCTCCATAATCCTTGAGAAGAACGTGACTTTTTATGAGTATTTGAGAATTTCTTCTTGAGTATAAAATAAGAGGTAGAATAAACACAAGTTTTGACAAAGGTAGTGAAATAAGCCTCTACTGTTAGTTCTCTTAAGAGGGAAATCAATAATCATACTAGTGGACAGTCCAAGATAAGGTGAGTTTGACAGTTAGAGAAGGAAGACAATGATCATGGTCACAAAAGGATAAGTATACTTTCATAAAATGATAGTAAAAAAAATCTATGGTAGGTAATAATGAAAGTGAGATAGCAATCTTATGACTAAAATAATAGAGGTTCCTTTGAGGTGACAGTGAAATCACAAAGTGTGAAGACTCCCATGATAGATGCAGACAGTGGCAATGATATGACGATTCTTTCTACTTCTCTCTAGTTCCTTGCCACGTTTGTTGATCAACACTCTTTCATGTCCTATAGCTATGGATTTGACAAACTATTGTGATCTAACAAATAGTTTTTAGATGTTATTAGTTGTAGGTTGATAGTGCTCCTTCATTTCTCAGTCCTAGAGGATAGATCTCAGTTGCCTTGAGTGATATTTTGCAATGACAATGTTCTATGGCTCTTGGGCAATGATATGTTGCTTGGAAATTAGTGTTTTTTTCTCAAGTGAATACAGTTCTTTCTAAGTCTACTTTCTTAGTTGTAGGAGGAGTAATTCCTTACATTGAATCACATACAATCCTTTATGCAAACCTTATCTTTCTTTTTGTGTATATAGTGCTCTCATTTTGATGTATTGTCTCGAGGGATTCTTGTAGCAAAGTGATATCAATGGTCAATGGTAGTGGGTTCTTGCAAGGGAATGGTATCAAAGTGATGGTGTTTTGATAGTCTATGCTTGTTGTGCATATAATACTATCTTGTCTTCTTTGTTTTCTTTTTTGAAAAACATAGTCGAGTACTTTGCATAGTGATGATGATCTTGCATGAAAATATTTATCTTTAATAGTGGTATGTGACAGTGGATTGCATAGTGGAATCCATGCTATTACTGGTTTGACAATTATTGATGGCAATGATGTTTTCCTCGAGAATGTGATATGAATATCGAAAATGTTAATCTTCTTTTGCTTGGATAGTGATTTGGTGTAGGTAATTTTAGTGGCATTCATGTTTCATATTTACAAAGTGATATTGATCTTGGATAGTGTTTCATCTATTACTTGTTAATCCACAGTGCTATGACTCAATCCTTGTTTATCCAAGTGGTAGTATTAGTATACAAACTTTCCAAACATATTTTACAGTGATAGTTATGTTTTGTGTACTCATATGGAGAATGATATGCATGGTCAAGATGACTCTCAAATGGGCTTCATTCAATATTTAGATAGTGTCCCATGGCATGTAAAGTGCTTTTCATTTTTCAATTACTAAGGACAGAGGACAAATCTTATTTTGATGATACGATAATGGATATGGTGCTAGTGCTAGTCTATGACAATCTTGTGATCACAGTGTACTTTTTTAGATAGAGGTATGGTGATTTCTCACATTGCTAGTGTACTAAAAGAGTACTTTGGATCTTGGACAATAGTAAAGCATTACCCTTGAAACTATAATGTGATCTTCAAGTTCTCTCACTCTACAATTCTCTGAGTCACTAGTGATAGTATCTTGATAGTGATTTTCTTTGAAGATATCCATCCACAACTTGTTGCTCTCATTCAACATTTGGAAATGATGTTTGCAAGCATATTTTTGTAGGGGTATAGTGATATAGTTGCAAGAATGTAGCAATGGTGATTTATATATTGTCAATATTTGACAGTTCATTCATCTATCTTATATTGATAGTTTAATGCATGACTGTGACTTACTTAAATATGTTTGTCATAGTGTGACAATATTTGTGAGGATAGGGTTTGTGAATGGTAATATTCTAGAGGCCATTGAAATAAAACATGACATTAAGTGGAAATTTCAACAAACATGAGCATTTTCTATGTCATGACAGTCAAACATATCTAACAATTAACAAGGTTATAATTGCAGAGAAGTTAGTGGCAGTCCTTGTTTCACATTTGTAGTATGATGTGGATCTTCTAAATGTTAATATTTCTATGTTTGGAAAATTCTAGGGAGCTTGAGGCTATATGATGTTTAGACAAATGACAAAAGCCATGTTTGATATCCACAATCTTTCATATTTTTCTAGTTGTGCCTTTGCAAAATACATTGTAATACATTGAATCTCTTAATAGTGTCTTCTTTTTATGGTCAATGACACTATTTTTGATGCAAATTATTGGTTTGGATGATATCAGTCTCATATGGATCTTGACATGGTTCTACATATATGAGATATGTCAATCACAGGTTAACAGTCTTCCATGTTGCAGTGAAATGCATGATATGCTATGCATTGTGTCTTCTTGGCAGTGTTATGTCTATAGTAATCTTTCCATTGATATGCATGCCATTCTGTTTCTAGTTCTCTTCCTAGTATGTTTATCCAAGCTTCCAAGTTCTAGCTTTCAATTGATATGATTCTTTCATAGTGAGAATACAAAGTGACAGTTTGCAAATGTTCCACAATGATATACCAATGATTTCAATGGACATCTTCTCAGTTAACGGTGAATTTGTAGATTACAACTTCAAGAGTGGTATTTTGTAGGGGAAGTCATTATCCTTTATCATTTGATTTCAAATGGGGAGTGATAGAGGAAAGAGTAAGATATTTTTGCCATCAATGACAAAGGGGGAGTTTGTTGGTTTGATTTTTCATTGATGTCAAAATTTGATGGTGAGCTTGCATGGAGTTTGTTGAACTTGTCATGGTGTTTGATGAAAGGTTCTCATTGCTCATTCACGCTTCATTTTATGGAGTTTTCGTTTCATGGTATGGTATTAATGTAAAGGTAATTGGTTGATGCAAATTGCAAAGGTGTTAATGCGAAATTCAAAGTGCAGATAGTTTCCCATTCAAAGAGTTTCTTTATGTCAAGGTCTATCATCCTAATCATAGAGTTGATTTAGGAGTTGGTGGTACTATTCATTGTCTCATTTTATGACCTATTGGTGTTCATAAGTTAGCACTTTTGTCATGACTTATTGTCTATTTCAGTGAATTATGGTGGTAACTCTAGCTACAATTTTGATTACTAAAATTTGCATATCTTATAGCCTAAAACCCTAAGACTAATCTAAAATCCTAAGTCTAGGTTTATGTCTTTTGAAGACTTTCAAAGCAAGATAATTTTATGTTATAATTGGCAGTTGACTTGTTATACAAGGTAATAGGTCGCTTAAGTGAAGACATCAAGGGTTTAAGCACGTTGATCAACAGTACCTAGATCTTGGCATAACCGAATGAACAGGTTACGATTCTATGTTTAACCACTTCAAGCAAATCAAAGGATATCATTCAATTATTTAGTTGGCAGGAGTCAAAGAATCAATGGTTTGCATTTACAATTAGATAGCAACTATTTCCTGAAGCTAAAATATTGACAAGAGTCTAACAGTTATTACTCTCAGCTCTGTTATGTAACTATTTGAAAAGGAAGATCAAAGGTTTTATTCAATTATGAATTTGGCAGGTAAGAAAGACCAAAGGTCTAGATTTAAAAAGCTAAAAATGGCTACTTCCAGGAGTTAACACTTTGATAGATGGTTGGATGTCATTGCCTTGTGTTCAGTTATGCACTAGTTTATAATTGTATTGAGGTAGCAATGGATTTAAGATCTATGCCAATATATTGAGGTGGTTCTAGCAGGTGTGTGAACTATGTTTTTTATTTTGAATAGACTTTTGAACTCTACGACCGGGTTTTGAATTTGTTAACACTATCTTTGTGTGAAGATTATACAGAGAAATGGAGGACATGAATAAGAGAGGATAAAAGATTATATGTTGCCTTGTGTTTTGTTTTGTGAATGATGGTTTGAGGAATATTTCAAATGTTTTGAGGGTATTATAATTATGGTCTGAGTGGGATAGAAAGCTTGTGAAGTCTGATTTGATTATGCACAGTAAGGGAATGTTGATTGATAGTTTATAAAAGGACTATATGTTTTCCTTTGTACAACAAAGATTTTAGTGTTGTTCTTATTTTGCATAGATTTGTGTGATTTGACTGTGATGATGGGTGAATTGGTTAGTGAAGAACTGTAATTTTTTAATTGATGAATTAGTGTTGCACGGTAAGTGTGAATAATGGAGATGGAGTTTTTGGTGGTGCAGAGATAGAGCAGTGAATTGTTTGGAAACAGAGTAACCCTCTAGGTTTTTCTAATTTCTTTTGAAGTGATGTATTTTTTCTAGTCAGGTATGGTCTTTTTCCAGTGAGGTATGTTGTTTTTCTAGTGAGGCATGATTTTTTACCAATGAGGCATGTTGGTTTGCCAGTGAGGCATGTTGTTTAGCCAATGAGGCATGATGGTTTGTGAGTGAGCATATTAGATTTCTAGTGAGGCATGTTGTTTAGCTAGTGAGGCATGTTGTTTAGCTAGTGAGGCATGTTGTTTAGCTAGTGAGGCATGTTGTTTTTCTAGTGAGACATTTTGTTTTTCTAGTGAAGCATAGAATTTGTAACCAGTGAGGTTTTGGCCAGTGAGGTTTAATGAAACTTATTTTTAGAGTGGTTTTTCACCCTTTTAGGATTTTCCACTCATAAAACTTGTGCTATGTCTCCTCTTGGTGATTTTTCATATTGTTATTGATTGGTTATCTTTGTTCAAGTATTATGTTCTGATTTGCATATCATTGACTCCCTCGACATTCATTTTTGGTGTAGGGGCATCAGGGGCCTCATAAGCATCCTTTTTTGTCATTTTTGGTTTCTAGGTTTTTTGAGTGTTTTTGAGTCTAATAAGGTCATTTATGACCATTTGGGATCATGTTGATTCATTTTGGAATGTTCTAGGTCTATTGGTCAAAATTTTAAAAGTTGTCAATGTTGCTCAAAAAGTTGTCAAGCAACTTTGGCAAAAAGTGTCAAAGTGGTGTTGTATTAGCACACTAATCAAAAATTGGTTACAAACAGTTGGGATTGATTGGAAATGTATAGATTCACCCTCCAAATTCAAGTTGAGGGTTGAAGGCATCGTGATTAAAGATTTGGTGAATGAAAGCAATCATTTTTATGCATTTTAAAACATTGCAGACTTGTTCTTTCCTTTTGTATGGATTGTATGGTCCACATGTTGGCATGTAACTAATTGGGTTGTGTTGGCATGTGATTCTACTTTAATTTTCTTCTAGTTGCATCAATTTTCATTAAATATTTAGGGAGTTATTGCATTTTCTTTGAAAACTGGTTGAAACCCTACCTAGGGTAGCTAGTGAGGAAAATAATGATGTAACTCAACCTTCCACTAGTGGAAAACCACCATGATGGGTGGAAAGTTCTATATATATGTAATTTATCATGTTTCAATTTTCCAGGGGTTCAAGTGGAGGTTTGCACGTGCTTTGAATCACCAGTAGGTCGAGTATCCAAATGTATCAAACTGTGAGATAGCAGAGGCAAAGAAGATTTGATGATTTAGAGCCTAATTTTGTTTGTTTTTCATAAGCAATGGTAAGGGGATGTGGAGAGAGGTCCTGAAGACTTGAATAATAGGATTTTTAATTATTTTGAAAGATTGATACAATTTAAGTTATGATTGTCCCAAGGGGGCTGATTATATAGTCATAAGATACAAGATTTGTATGCCCCATAAATTGTTGCATTGTTGAGTCATCACAAAGAAGTTCTTATGACCATTTAAGCCCCAAGACAAGTCTTCCCATGAAATTTGCACCATCCCAAAAGACTTCAATGCTAGGGGTCTAGAGAGGTGCACCTAGGAGCACCAATGGAGATAATGTAATAACACCTTGTCATTTTGAATTGTTTCCCTAAAGAAGGTCCTTTCCTCTACATAAAATTGGTATTAGAGCAAGGAAGATTATTAAGAGGTCACAAATAATTTGAGTTTGAAGACTGGCCAAGATGCCTCCAAGGGTGAATATGGAAAGAATAGTCAAAGAGGTGAGAGACTCTCTTGCCCCAGAATTGAGAGCCATAAGGGAAAGAATCAGTGCAAGACTCACAGTAGTTGAGACCAACCAGAGAAGAGGAGTGGTCACAAGAGATTTGAGTGACCAAGAAGAAGAAGAAGAAGTGGGTGAAGATACACCACAAGAAGAACATGAAGAAGAAAGAGATGTTGAAGAGAGGAGGTTGGAGAGATTACCAAAGGCGGTTAGGAGTGATTATTCCAAGGTGAAGATGGAACTCCTAGTGTCTTCAAGAAGTTTGAATGGAGAAGAACTTCTTGATTGGATAGGATAATTAGACAAGTATTTTGAGTTTGAGGAGATACTTGAGGGGCAATTAGTGAAATTCGAAAGAACAAAACTAAAAGGACATGCATCCCTATGGTGGGATTATGTACAAGAAGAGAGGAAGAAGAAAGGCAAATAAAATATTACATCTTGGGATAGAATGGTTGCAAAATTGAAAGGTAAATTCCTACCTAGTGATTATGCCATTCAGTTATATAGAAGGTTGCAAAATTTGAAGCAAAGAGACATGGATGTGAAGAAATACACAGAAGAGTTCTACAAACTAAGCATTAGATCAGGCCACATGGAAGAAGAGGTTGACAAAGTTGCAAGGTATTTGAATAGTCTAAAGTATAGCCTACAAGATGAATTAAGTCTCACAAGTCCAAGAACAATAGAAGAATGTTATCAGTTGGCCATGAAGGTTGAAGACAAGTTGAGAAGGAGAAAAGAAAAGTAAAGTAAAGGTAGGGGAAGGACAAGTTTCAGAGGAAGAGGAAATTTTACTAGTAGAGGACAGCCCCAAAGGTCTCAAGGAGAGACAAGTAATTCACAAGAAAAAACATCAAATTCAAGGGGTAGCTTTAGAGGAAGAAGATCCAATTTTAGGGTTAGATTTGGGAGTAGAGGAGGAACAAGTTGGTTCACTGGAAAGTGTTATAAATGCACAAGTTTACTGGTCACCAAGCATGGAAATTCCTTGAGGACCAATCATCTACTTTAGTTAGAAATGAAAGGAGGAATCAAATTGCACAAGGTGAGGATAATGAAAGTGTCAATTATCCATCATACAATGTTGATCCAAAAGTTGGGGAGTCCTTGCTGATGAGAAGAACCTTGATCAAAGTGCCCATGGAGAAGGAAACACCCCAAAGAAAGTCACTCTCTAGGACTACATGCAAATGCCAAAGTAACTTTTGTAAAGTTGTCATTGATTCTAGAAGTACTTACAATTTGGTTTCTATTGAAATGGTAGAGAAGTTAAAGTTGAAAATATTGCCTCATGCCACTCCATACAAGGTTTTTTGGTTAAATAAAGGGCAGCAAGTGTTAGTGAATGAACAAAGTTGGGTAGAATTACATATAGGGGGTTATAAGGACAAGGTCTTGTGTGATGTCATCCCTACGGATGTTTGTCATGTGCTCCTTGGTAGACCATGGAAATATGATAGAAATGCCAAACATGATGGTAGAAAGAACACATATGTCATAGAGAAGGATGGAGTCACATATACTCTAACACCATTGAAAGATGAAGATAAAACACCACAAGTGGAATCAAATGTGATGTTGGTAGGAGAAAAGGATTTCATAAAGACCATGAAATAGGATTTGCAATAATGATCGGGCCAAGGACTGTTGTGACAACAACAAAGTTTGATGATTTTCCTATGGAGGTCGAAGATTTGTTGAACAAGTATGTTGACATTGTGGTTGATGAACTCCCAAAATCCCTACCATGAATGAGGGATATTAGCCATCATATTGACTTCATACCAAGGGCTAGCTTTCCTAATAAAGCAGCATATAAGATGACACCATAGCAAAATGAGGGGATTAAGAGACAAGTCCAAGAATTGATTGATAAGGGACTAAGCAAAGAAAGCCTTAGTCCTTGTGTGGTTCCCACTATCTTAGCACCCAAAAAGTGAGGTGAATGGAGGATGTGTACTAATTCTAGGGTCATCAATAAGATCACCGTCAGATATAGATTCCCAATTCCAAGGATAGAATATTTGATGGATTGCCTAGGTGGAGCATGTTACTTTTCCAAGATAGATCTCAAGAGTGGGTATCACCAAATTAGGATCAGACAAGGGGATGAATGGAAGACATCCTTTAAAATAAATGAAGGGCTCTATGAATGGCTTGTAATGCCTTTTGGTCTCTCAAATGCACCCAACAATTTCATGAGGCTCATGAATGAATTCTTGAAGCCTTTTATTGGTAAGTTTGTAGTGGTTTATCTTGATGATATTTTGGTCTTCAGTTCTAGTAAGGAAGAACATTTACATCATTTGGATTTAGTTTTAAGAAGATTGAATGAAGAGAAACTAATGATTAATCTAAAGAAATGAGAGTTTATGAAGACAAAATTGGTGTATCTTGGTTTTCTCATTACAAAGGGAACCTTGAAGATGGATCCAAGTAAGGTTGAAGCTATCCTAAGTTGGCCTACACCCAAATCAGTTGTTGAGGTAAGAATTTTCCATGGATTGGAAAGTTTCTATAGGAAATTTATAAGAATTTTTAATCATGTTTGTACACCAATCATTGACACCATAAAGGGAGATAAAAAGAAAGAAGTTTTTTTGGACCAATGAGGTTGAGAAAAGCTTTCAATACTTGAAAAAAAGAGTAGTAGAGCAGCCCATATTAGCCTTACCAGATTTCGATAAGGTGTTTACTATTGAGTGTGATGAAAGTGGCTATGCCATAGGGGTGATGTTGAGTCAAGAGGGCAGGCCCATTGCCTTCTTTACTGAAAAACACAGTGAGGCTAAGAAGAAATACTCTTCCTATGACCTACAGATGTATGCTTTGGTTTAGTCCTTGAAAAACTAGAGACACTACCTTCTTCCTAAGGATTTTTTATTCTATACAGCTAATCATGTTCTTCAATTCCTCAATAGCCAAGAGAAACTCAGCCATAGGCATGTCAAAATGGGTGGAATACTTGCAAAGATTAAATTTCTCCATAAAACATAAGAAGGGGCAATCAAACAAAGTGGTTGATGCATTGATGCAAAATAAAAGGTATGTATATAGATGGTGTTGATTTCAAGGAGATTTATGCATCTTCTAACCAATATAATGGTGTTCCTCATGAGGTAAGTATTGACTTTCTAATTCAAGAGGGTTTTTTATTCAAGGGGGCCCAACTTTGTGTGCCTAAATTTTCCATGAGAGATAATCTCATAAAGGAGAAGCATTGTGGTAGTTTGGTAGGTCACTTTAACCTTTATAAGACCTTGGAGCATCTGAGAAGGCATTATTTTTGGCCTAAGATGCAAACTGATGTAAGAAAATTTATCGAGAAATGTGTTATTTTTCAAAAGGAAAAGGGGAGTAGCATAAATGCAGGTTTGTATTAGCCTCTTCCAATTCCAAATAGGCCTTGGGAATCTATAAGTATGTATTTTATAATGGGTTTACCAAAATAACACCTAGAGGTTTTGATTCCATCTATGTTGTAGTGGATCGGTTCTCCAAGATGGAACATTTCATCCCATGCAAGAGCGCCAATGATTCCTATTATATTGTAGGTTTGTTCTTCAAATAAGTGGTAAGGATTCATGGTTTCCTTTGAGTATTGTTTCAATAGAGATAGTAAGTTTGTTGGGAATTTTTGGAGAACTTTATGGAAGAAACTTGGCACTAACCTTAGTTTCAATTCTACCTATCATCCTCAAACTAATGGGTAGACCGAGGTGGTTAATATGAGCCTTGGAAATCTCTTAATATGTCTCACCAAAGAGAATTCTACTCAGTGGGATCTTATCATACCTCAGGAAGAGTGCATATAATGATTTGGTGAATAAAAGTGTGGGTAAGAGTCATTTTTAAGTTGTTTATGGTTTTTATCCTAGAGGGGTCTTTGAGTTGAGGTATATCCTTGGAATGGAGAGGATGAGTGTTGAGGGTGAGAAATTTTTTGTAGCTATGAAAGAGATTCACCAACAAGTCAAGGATCACCTACATAAAAGTGTTGACAAATATAAGCAAAGGGCTGATGCACACTAGAGAGAAGTCAATTTCAAGGTTGGAGATTTGGTTCTAGCCCATCTCAAAAAGAATATATTTCCCAAGGGACAATACTCTAAGTTGTATATGAAGAAGATAGGGCCTTGTAGGTTTGTTCACAAGTTTGGTCCCAATGCATAGGAGATTGAGTTACCAAGTGGGATCGGTATTTCACCTATATTTAATGTCTCTGACTTGTACCCTTTCAAAGGGGATGTTGTTGCAGGTAATGAAGTAGGTTCACAAACATTTTAAGATGGGGAATGGATCCAACACCTTCCACCTAGAAGACCTCTAGAGTTGGAGTGCATCCTTGATACCAAGGATGCCAAGAAGACAAGAAACACAACATATCTTCAATATTTAGGAAAGTGGAGGAGTCTTCCTATGGAAGATGATACTTGGATTTTTGAAGCTGATATTATCAAGCATGGATATACTATTGCAGGCTTGTACTCAAGTGGGACTTGAGTTTTTCTTCCCCTTGGGTGTATGGTGCAGGGGCATCAGGGGCCTCATAAGCATACCTTTTTTTGTCATTTTTGGTTTCTAGGTTGTTTGAGTGTTTTTGAGTCTAATAAGGTCATTTATGACCATTTGGGATCATGTTGATTCATTTTGGAATGTTGTAGGTCTGTTGGTCAAAATTTGTAAAAGTTGTAAATGTTGCTCAAAAATTTGTCTAGCAACTTTGGCAAAAAGTGTCAAAATGGTGTTTTGTTAGCACACTAATCAAAAAATGGTTACAAAAAGTTGGGATTGATTGGAAATGTACAAATGCACCCTCCAAATCTGAGTTCAGGGTCAAAGGCATTGTGATTAAAGATTTGGTGAATGAAGGCAATTATTTTTTGTGTGTTTTCTAATGTTGCAGACCTATTATTTCCTTTTGTATGGACTATATAGTCCACATGTTGGCCTATAACCAATTGTATTTTGCTGGCATGTGAATCTACTTTAATTTTCTTCTAGTTGCAATTATTTTCATTAAGTATTTAGGGAGTTATTGCATTTTCTTTGAAAACTGGTTGAAACCCTACCTAAGATAGCCAATGAGGAAAATAATGATGTAACTTAGCCTTCCACTAGTGGAAAACCACCATGATGTGTGGAAAGGTCTATATATATGTAATTTATCATGTTTCAAGTTTTCAGGGGCTCAAGTGGAGGTTTGCACATGCTTTGAATCACTAGTAGGTTTGATATCTGGATGTATCAAATTGTGAGACAGCAGAGGCAAAGAAGAGTTGATGAGTTAGAGCCTAATTTTGTTTGTTTGTCATAAGAAGTAGTACGGGGATGTGGAGAGAGATCCTGTAGACTTGAATAATAGGATTTTGAACATTTTTGAAAGATTGATACAAGTTAAGTTATGATTGTCCCAAGGGGATTGATTATATAGTCATAGGATACAAGAGTTGTAAGCCCCATGAATTGTTGCATTGTTGAGTCATCACAAAGAAGTTTTTATGACCATTTAAGCCCCAATACAAGTGTGTCCATAAAATCTACACTATCCTCAAGCCCCCAAATGAGTTTGATGCTAGGGGTCTAGAGAGGTGCACCTAGGAGCACTAATGGAGATTGTGTAAGAACACCTTGTCATTTTGGAATGTTTTCCTAAACAAGGTCATTTCCTCTACATCAAATACCTATAATTTTTGAAGTGTTTTCAATGGGTCTCTTTTCATAATACAAGTGAGTTAATTTTTGAAATTTGATTTCTCATTAGACCACTAGTTCACCCCCCTCTCAGTGGTCCTATACTCTAACACATTTTCTCTAGTAAATCTTCTATTAACACATATTTGGTCTAGGATCTTCAATTTCAATATAGAGGAAATGAAACCTCTTCTTACCTAGAAGTGATCTTTTATAAAAATAAACAACATAAGAACTCCACCGAATAGCCCTTGTTAGTGTTGAATAGATACTTTATTATATTTCATAATATAATCATTAAAATTTTCATTTCCTAATGCCACATAAACTATCTAGACAATAGATATATGAGTTTAAAAAATAGGACAATAATACTTGCAACAATTCTTCAAGATATTTAACTCTAGGTAAAAGTGATTTATTGTATACATTTGATAAGGGAAGTATGGAACAATATGTTTTATGAAATTTCCCAAAACAATGCATGTATTTAATTTTAGTACTCACTTGATTATGTTTCATGGGATTTATTTTATGAGTGGATATGGTTTAGTTACTAAATAAATGGTTAAATAATTCCTTTAATGCCTATGGTGCTTAATTTATGAATATTGGAACTTATTATGAATATTGGAACTTATTTAATCATCATGGGTTTAATTTCCTAATGAATTTTGTTTAAGTTATCATGCATTATGAGTTTTATTTTCCTTATTAAGATTTAAGTATGTTAGATATAGCCTTGAAAACTAATCAAAGGAAAACAAAACCAACAACGTTTGGTATTAATGGTTCCTTTGGCTCTCATTTACAGGTAATGTTGTCATGCTTGAGCTACTACATCTATAGCCTAACATAGCTACAATAACGATGTGTTTGGCATCATCCTTATAAATTTTTGGGGAGAGATAAATAACATTGGTTGATTAAATCCAAAGGGAGGGAAATCCCCTTTAGAATAATAATCTAACAAGATCACAATGAAATGAATCAAATCCACTAGTGAAAACCTAGAAAATCCAAAGTAGGAACTTTCTATGGTGCAATGTAATTCAAATTTGAAGTTATTTTTTTATCGATGCATGATAATTGTGAAATTATTTAAATGGTTCAAGAGTGATGAATATTAATAGGAAATAGGTTAGATTAATGCAATTAGGTAAATAGAGGAACTATCTGGGGGAACAAGAACTCTAGAAAGGGTTGTGTACCCACCTTTTTATAACAGTTCACATAAAACATAGTCTAGAAAACAAAACTACATATTTTACACCTTGATCCCATTTGGAAGTAGGGTATGTAGGCAATTTGGGTAATGAAGGATGCTCCCAGTACTCAGGCACTTGAGAACTGGGTTTAGAGTTAAAGAGATCACTTAAATAGTTATAAGAGATAATCAACTAAAATATACTCAACTATACTCAGAAGAATCTTGTATGGATTGCTTGATTCCCCGAGGCCTTAGGATAATTTTTGAGGCAAGTTTCAAGCCTAGAATTATAATTTATATACCCCTAAGGATGGTGACCTCAGTACACTTTCAGTAGGAAGTGTGGTCATCAAAGAAGCGACTCAAGATCTGGACAATCCCAATGAGTCCAAGACTCTGGCCAAAGCACATACCTATTATATGATAGATGCCTACCTTATTTAGGTGTTTGCCTATTCTAACTATATGAATAGATTTATTCCTATTCCATATTAATAGAAGAAGTGAATTTTCGTTCCATATGAACAGATGGTTTTCCATGTTAACATATACCTATCCCATATGGATAGAAGTTCCAAAGTATACTTGTGAATAAATACTTGAACACACACAAAAAAATAGTGATGTTCTAGGTTTAAAATCAACTAGGTCCTTATATGTGGTATTAGAGCGAGGTTTGAAAATTAGGCCTTGAGTTTACTAATATGAAAATAATTAAACATGAATTCTAAATGACAAGGGGAAGAGCAAATCGAGTTAGTGTCAGTTGAAGGCCAAGGGGGAATAATAATGATGAACCACAAGTGCAAGGGGGGAATAAGGTTGGGATTGAAGCAATAATAGAACTGATAAGTGAACATAGGGATAAAATCAACTCTTTATAGAAAACAATATAGGACCTTCAAACAAGGCAAGATAATATTGAAAACATGGTTGAACCTGAATTTGAAAACCCTCCTGAGGAAGATAATCTAGAGAACATAATGAGTGTTATTACACCTAGGAGGGAAAATCCTATTTTGGAATTGACTAAGTACTTGAAGAAAATCACCCCTCCAAATTTGATGGGGAACAACTAGGAGAAGGGGCAGAAAACTAGCATAATGAAATGGAAAAGTATTTTGAGCTAAGGGACTTTAGCGAAACTACTAAGGTCTTATGGGGGTCCTACGAAATTTTTGGTGAAGCGGCTAGTTGGTGGACTAATGTCACGCAACAAAATAATTACACCAAGGAAAATATAACATGGGAACAATTTGTTGAACACTTCCATAAAAGGTGGCTACCATAAATGTTTTTTGATGAGAAGATGACTGAGTTTCATAACCTCTGACAAGGATCCTTGATTGTTCAACAATACTAGGATAAGTTTTCCAAACTACTAAAATATGTGCCAATATATCAACAAGATGAGAAGAGCCAAACCAAGAAATTTATTTTGGGGTTAAATACCAACATAGGGGCAGATGTTGACATGCTTGGACTAGAAAGTATGAATGAAGTACTAGACAAATCTTTGAAGCGGGAAAGAAAATTACAAGCTTTAACTTCAGTAAGACAATCTTTCAAGAGTTATAATTTCAAAAGGAAACAGGAATTTAGAAGGAACCCAAACTTCAACAAGAACCTAAGGAGCAATTCATCAGAAAGGAAACCACCTCTAAATAAAAATTAAAGGTACAAAGGAAATAATGCTAACAAAAACAACTTCAACACAAATGAACAAAGGAACTATAATGGGCCAACAAATCAACCAAGGCTCAATGAAGCAAGAAATAGCCAACCTAGAAATCTAATGCAATGAGGACCACCAGGTGGATGTTTCATGTGTGGAGGGAATCATTTTTCTATGGAATGTCCAAGAATGCAAGGACATATGAGATAAAATCAACCTCGGAGGGGACCTCTGCAAAGGATTCATGCAGCCATAATAAATCGGCGAACCCGATCCCAGAATGTGCCCATAGAGACTACAAGTACACTTTTTGGAAAACTAGTCTCGATTCTAATAGATATTGGATCATCTGAATGTCTTATTTCTCTAGAATTAGTAAGCAAATATTCATTTAAATTTAATCATATGGAATCATCATGGACAGTCTAGTATGGGGATAAGGCGGTTAAAGAGGTGACCTAGTGTCTATCTAATGGAGAAATACGATTTCCTAACTTCAATACAGAGGTGGATCTTTATGTGGAACCTTTAGGATCATATGATGTGATCATTGGAATGATTTGATTGACAAACCATCAAGTAAATGTAGACTACTACAATAAATGGTTAGAATGTTTATATGATGTAGGAAAAAAGGTTGTGATTCAAGGGAAACATAGACCTACAAGTATGGAAATCATATCAACTATGCAATTGAAAAGGGAAAAGAGAAAGGGAGCTCTAGTATACATGGATACAATGGATAAAAAGGAAGAAGGGAATATTTTGACCCTCCAAAATTATCCTTACCTTCAAGATTTAAGTGATGTGTTTCCAAAAGAACTACCAGGGCTACCACCAAAAAGAAAATTTGACTTCTCCATTGATATAGTTCCAGGAGTTCAACCTGTGTCTAAGGAACCCAATCAAATGAACACAATAGAATTGGTAGAACTCAAGATGCAATTAGAATAATTGCTTGGGAAAGGTCTCATAATACCAAGTGTATCCCCTTGGGGAGCACCAATATTTTTTGTTAAAAAGAAAGATGGAACCTTAAGACTATGTATTGATTACAAAATTTTGAACAAAGTCAAAATAAATAATAGGTACCCATTACCACGCATTGATGACCTATTTGAACAAATGAAAGGAGAAAGTATGTTTTATAAGATAGATCTTCAATTAGGGTATCATCAACTCAGGATAAAAGAGGAAGATATCCCAAAAATAGCCTTCAAAACAAGGTATGGGCATTATGAGTTTACAAGTGTGCCCTTTGGTGTGACTAATGCTTCAACTGCCTTTATGAACTTGATGAATATTGTGTTACACGATTACTTGGATAAATTTGTCTTGGTCTTCTTAGATGATATCTTGATTTATTCAAAAAATGAGGAGGAGAACCTAGCACATCTTCAATTAGTTTTGCAAAGGTTGAGAGAACATAAGCTATACAGGAAATTGTTAAAATGTGCATTATTTGAAAAGAAAATACATTACCTAGGTCACATCATTTCAGAAGATGATATTTTTGTAGACCCAAATAAAATGAAAGAAATAGTGGAATGGCCAATCCCTAAAAATGTCTCAAAAGTATGAAGTTTAATGGGGCTTGCAAGATATTATAGGAGATTCATAGAAGGGTTCTCAAAAATTGAAAATCCAATCACTTCATTAGAAAGGAAGGGTGAGAAATTCTTGTGGAATAAACAGTGTAATAAGGGATTTCAAACATTGAAGCAAAAATTAACCACTCCACCTGTCTTAAAGGTTCCATAACCAAATGGACATATAGTTGTGATAGATGCTTCCATTCAAGGTCTAGGTGTACTCATCTAGGATGAAGGTGTGGTAGCTTATGAATCAAATAAATTAAAAAATCATGAAGTAAACTATGAACCTCATGATTTAGAACTAGCAGGAATTGTTCATGCTCTTCAAAAATGGAGACATTTTCTCTTAAGAAAACCATTTGAGTTAAAAACTAGTCATCAAGGACTCAAGTATATCTTCATACAACCTCACTTGAATGCTATACAAAGAAGATGGTTAAATATTTTAAGCAAATACAATTTTGAGATAGAATATATCAAGGGAAAGGAAAATAGGGTTGCGGATGCACTAAGTAGAAGAAGGCACTTAATGAATATTGCAATGTTCAAAGCTACTTTTTGGGAACAACTGTTAAATGACCAAAAATAAGATTCATGGTATAAGCAGGTTAGATCAACCTTAGAAAATGATCCAACAAATGAAGGGATATTCTATAGATGGTGACAAGTTACTTCGATACAACAATAGGATATTGTTGCAAGTATGAATGTGTTTGGTGGTGTTGCCATTAATGTTGTCATTGATGTCAACATAGTTTTGAGTGATTGCAGGTGGTACATGTATAGTTGAGATACTGTAGAATTTTTGAGAGTACATGGAGCTATATTTATGGTGTTGCAGATGTGTTGATGTCAAGTGCTTTTGAGAAAATTAATAAACAATGAAGATAGTGTTGTGTGTGTATTTTGAGTGTGCTTCAGTAATGTGCTCTACATTTCTTTTGTGTTGATCCTATGTCTATGTGGATCTGTATCATTGTTCATGGGCTTCAATGGATAATATATCCTGAGTTTTAGTTTTTGGATTGATGGAGAGTGAAAGATGTGTTCACCCGTGTGTGAACCGATTTGGCAGAACTATTTGTCTATGGACTAGGAAAGATGTCTCTACTCCACAGTATTCTAGTGGTTTGTCTCAGATCTTGTAGATTTGGAAGAACACTAATATTTATTTTCTCTATGTTTTGGAAAATTCACTTGTGGTTTGGTGCTCCTGAAGGCTTGTTCCAGAGCTATTGTGTGTATCTACATGGTATGGCTGGACTGTTGAAGAGTGTTCTATGTATAAATACTGTTGCAGTTGTTGCGGATGTATCTAAAGGTTTCTAAGAGGTGTTTCAGTGTCTAGTGAAGTGTGTTGTGTGATCCACGTGTCATCATCTTGATGTGGATGCGCGTACTTTAAATTTCATTGGTTTTTTTATTAAGTTTGGCCAACCTAGTGTTTACACATTACATGAAGAATAAGCATCGATTAAGAAAGTGTGTGATTAATCCAATATGTTGTTTGGGTCCTAATTAATTATGTATTCGATTTTCTCTCATTCTTATCCACCGCGGGAATGTTCAGTCACTAACCTAATTTGAATTTGTAAAATAAAGGATGTGTAGCCGACCTTGGAGAAATATTTCAAGATCGAAGATGGTATAAATACAAGTCAAGATGTTGTGAATAGGAAGTATGAAGTGTGAAGTGTGTGAAACAAGTGTGAAAAGATGAGTGTGTGAAAGTGAATCAAGGCAACAGTACTTTGATCTGTTAGATTACTGAAAGCGGTGAGTTAATGGTATCTACAATCCTTTGATCAAGCTACGGATGTGTGGAACCTATTGTGGTGGATTTTCTATTTTATTTCTTTATTTCTAGGCAATGAGCCTCCTTCTGGATAGTGAGTCCTATTTCTGAGCAGTGAGCCTTTGTATCTACATTTCATGTTTATACCTAATAGTAGATTAAAGTTAAAGTGGAATTAATTAAGGTAGGAAGTAAAAGTAATTTGATACAATTGATTCACCCCCCTTCTCAATTGTCTTGTTCATTTCAACAATTGGTATCAAAGCTTTGGTTCCTTAGAGAAGATCTTAACCACTTGATGAGATCAGATGGCACACAAGTTGCAAATCCCTATTTTTGATGGAGCTGACTACAGTGACTAGAAAGTGCAGATGAGAGGTTACCTGATCTCTCTTGGATTCAAGACTTAGAAATCTGTTGAGACAAAATATGTTGAACTTGCTAGTGGTCCTTCTTTTGTAGATGAGATTTATGCCTATGAGGAGAATGAAAAGGCAAGGTATGCTATCTTCAGTGCTTTATCTAAAACTGAATGAACAAAATTTATTTCCTTGGGCACTGCTTATGAAGTATGGAAAAATTTGAAAGATATCTATGAAGGAAATGATAGAGTCAAATTATCAAGGAAGCTAACAACAAAGCGCAAATTTGAGAACTTGAGAATGGAAGAAGGTGAAGACATTGCAATCTACTATCAAATATTTGAACTTGCAGCAAATGAAATCAAAAATCAAAGTGGTACCATGACAGATGAATATGTAATATAGAAGATCTTGATGACCCTATCGGAGAATTACAGTGACAAGGTATTTGCTATTGAAGAATCATATGATCCAAAGACATTTACTAAAGAACATCTATTTGGCACCTTGACTGCATTTGAGATGAGGAAGTTTTGAAGAGAAAAGGAAAAAGCTAAAACAACCTTCAAAGCAACTAAGATAGAAGATGATTCAGATAGTGATGGTTCAGAAAAGTTGGAAGCAAACTTTACAAGGAAATTGAAGAAAGGTATTGGTAAGTACAAAGGTATGTTACCTTTTAAATGTTTCACTTGTGGAAATATTGGTCACTATGCTTCAAGATGTCCAAATAGAGTTGCACACAAGAAGAACATAGATAATAATAATAAAGACAAAAAGGACAAAAAGTTCAAGAAATTATATTATGTTAGAGAAGATGCTGGAATTTCTGATGATGAGTCTGAGTTTGAGGATGATAAAGATGAATGCTTGTTTCTAGCCTTGAAGAATAAATCTTTTTCTACTAACCATGGAAGATGTGCAAGAGAATATGGTTCAGAGAACAAGAAGGATGAGATGGAAGGTACTCTAGTTACTGCTTTTCATGCTAGACAGGATGAAGAATATTGGGTAGTTAATAGTGGATGTTCAAATCATATGACCGAAGAAAAAATTAAGTTCACTAAACTTGAAAAGTATGATGGAGGATTAGTTATGTTTGGAGATGATTTTGGTGCTAAGATTGTTGGAAAAGGAATAATTAGTCTTGATGAAAAACATAGTATTGATGATGTATATTATGCTAAGGACTTAAGGCATAATCTTTTGAGTGTTGGGAAAATGTGTAGCAAAGGATTTAAGCTTGTGTTTTAGGATAACACCTGTGAGATCATAAAAGGGCCCAAAACTATGGTAGTTGTAGGAAGAACTTATGGAAACATCTATCAACTTAAGAGTGGTGATGGTCAGTTCTTTGTTTCTCAAGTTAATGAAATTTGGCTATGGCATCAGAGGATGGGACATGCAAACTTTGACAATCTGATCAGGATTAGTTCAAGAGAAGTTGTTAGGGATCTACCTAGAATCACAAAGCCTACCAATTCTGTTTGCAAAAGTTGTCAGTTGAGAAAACAAACAAGATGCAGTTCTAAAGGAAAAGAGCAATCATCTACTGAAATATTGGAATTGATTCATACCAACTTATGTGGTCCCACAAGAATAGGAAGCCTTAATGGTGATAGGTATTTTATACTTTTGATTGATGATTACTCCATAATGACATGGGTTACTTTTCTTAGGGAAAAAGCTCAAGCTCTAGATAGATTCAAAGTGTTCAAAGCAAAAGTAGAGAATGAAGTAAACCTGAGAATCAAATGTTTAAGGTCTGATAGAAGTGGAGAATTCACTTTTGGTGAGTTTAATGAATTTTGTGAAGAGCATGGTATAAAGAGACATTACTCTGCTCCTAGAAATCCTCAGTAGAATGGAGTTGTGGAAAGAAAGAGTCAAACTATTCAAGAGGCTACAAGGACTATGATGAATGAAGAAAATATTCCTGATGTATATTGGAGAGAAGCAATCCACACTATTGTTTACATTCTTAACAAAGTTCAGATTAGAGGTAATAGCACAAAGACTCCTTATGAACTATGGACTGGTAAGATTCCTATTGTTAAGTACTTTACGGTGTTTGGAAGTAGATGTTACAGTAAAAGAGATGATGAGAACCTTGGGAAGTTTGATGCAAAATGTGATGAAGGTATTTTTCTTGGATATTCAACTAACAACAAAGCATATAGATGCTTAAATAAAAGACTGAGGAAAATAGTTGAAAGTGCAAATGTAAAAGTTGATGAAGCTATGCATAGACCAGTTGAAATAAGTGAAGTTGAAGTAGATGATCCTATCTGCAAACAAATACAAGAAGAGGAAAATAAAGAGAAAGAAAAAAGTGAAGAATAGGAGACTCTAGAACCTGCTCCTAAGACTCCTAAATATGTACAAAAGAATCATCCAGAGGAACAGATAATTGGAGACATAAGTGAAGGTGTAAAGACAAGAATCAAAGTGGTTGAGGTAAATTTTTGTTTACTTTCTAATATATAACCTAAGACTGTGAGTGAGGCATGCAAAGATGAAAGTTGGGTTAGAGCAATGAAAGAGGAATTACAGTAGATAGAGAAGAATCAGACATGGGAACTGGTTCCTAGACCAGTAAACAAGAATGTGATTGGTTCAAAATGGGTGTTTAGGAATAAATTGAATGAAGATGGTGAAGTAGTAATAAATAAAGCAAGAATTGTATGCAAAGGTTATTCACAGGTTGAAGGAATAGATTTTGAAGAGACATTTGCCTCAGTGGTAAGAATGGGGGCCATTCGGATGTTTTGGCATTTGCTCCCCATAAAGATTTCAAAGTGTACCAAATGGATGTTAAGTCTGCATTCCTGAATGGAGAATTGGAAGAAGGGGTGTACATGGAACAACCAGAAGGATTTCAGCTGTCAAACAAATCGAACATGGTATGCAAATTAAAAAAGGCACTATATGGACTTAAATAGGCTCCCAGAGCATGGTATGCAAGGTTGGACAGATATTTGACAGCAAGGGTTCAACAAAGGCTCCACAAATAGCAATCTCTATTTCAAAGCTGAAAGAAATAGAATGTTGATAGTTGTCGTGTATGTTGATGATATTATCTTTGGAGGAAATGAAGGTATGTGCAATAAATTTGTAGAGGAGATGCAAAAAGTATTTGAGATGTCTATGATTGGTGAGTTTAATTTCTTCCTTGGACTTCAAGTGAATCAAACTAATAAGGAAATATTCATTTCACAATCTAAGTAATATAAAGAATTGTCGAAGAAGTTTGGAATGGATGAATCCAAACCGGTCTATACCCCTATGGTGACTAGATGCAAACTGAGTAAGAATGATGATTCTCCTAAAGTTGATCAGAGCATGTACAAATCTATGATTGGTGGACTGTTATATCTTACTACTACTAGACAAGATATCATGCATGTAGTATGTTTGGTTGCCAGATTTCAAGCAGAACCTAAAGAGACACATGTTACAGTTGTGAAGAGGACATTCAGATATCTAAAGGGGACTCTGGATTATGGTCTATGGTATCCTAAGGATACTAATTTCACCTTGAATTCCTACACTGACGCGGATTGGGTTGGCTATGTAGATGACCAGAAGGGTACAAGTGGTGGTGCATTCCTTCTTGGAGGAAGATTGGTCTCATGGTTAAACAATAAACAAGATTCAGTTTCTTTTTCCAATGTAGAAGCTGAGTATATTGCAGCAGCATCCTGTTGTACACAAGTACTTTGGATGAAGTAAACATTGAAGGGTATAGGTGTGATATGTGATGAGCCTATCCCTATCTTTTATGACAATACAAGTGCAATAAATATTTCAAAGAATTTGGTGATGCATTCTAGGAAAAAGCATATATATCTATCATATATCATTTCTTGAGGGAGAAGGTACTAGAAAATGAAGTCAGACTTGAATGTGCCTACGAAGGATCAGATTGCAGATATATTTACTAAGGCTCTTTCGAAGGATACTTTTGAATATCTCAGAGGGAAGTTAGAGGTTACTGCCCCTCCTTCCTTAAACTAGGTGCACATGGAGTTGCATTAGTCCAGTGGATCTACAAATTCTTCATTTTTCTAGAATGATGATTGCAGTCTACTCCTCAGGGGGAGTAGATCAGAGCTTTATATGGTACAATTTTCATGCAAAACTTTTATTTTCCATTGATGTCAAAGGGGGGAGAGAGAGTCATGTGAAAAATCCTATTTAAATCTGGGGGGAGAGAGTCATGTAAAAAAGTTGCAAGGAGAAAAGAGTGCATAAATGTTGTGCAAGTTATCTAATCTGAAAAAAAAAGGGAAGAAGAAGCAAGAGAGTGTGTATGTTGTCTTTGATGGTTTTTCACATCATGTGTTTCCATCAATGCAAAGGGGGAGATTGTTGCAAGTATGAATTTGTTTGGTGGTGTTGTCATTGATGTCAACATGTCAACACGGTTCAGAGTGATTACAAGTGGTACATGTATAGTTGAGATACTATAGAAGTGTTGAGAGTACATGGAGCTATATTCATGGTGTTGCAGATGTGTTGATGTCAAGTTCTTTTGAAAAAATTAATAAACAATGAAGACAATGTTGTGTGTGTATTCTAAGTGTTCTCTAGTAATGTGTTATGCATTTCTTCTGTGTTGATCCTATGCATGTGTGGATTTGTAGCATTATTCTTGGGCTTCAATGGATAATATATCTTGAGTTTTAGCTTCTGGGTTGATGGAGAGTAAAAGATGTGTTCATTGATGTGCGAAACGGTTCGGCAAAACTGTTTGTTTGTAGACTAGGAGAAGTGTCTCTGCTTAGCAGTCTTCTGATGGTTTATCTCAGATCTTGCAGATCTGGAAGAAGGATAATATTTATGTTCTTTGTGTTCTAGAAAATGTGCTTGTGGTTTGGTGCTCTGAAAGGCTTGTTCCAGAGCTACTGTGTGTATCTGCATGGTCTAGTTGGACTATTACGGAGTGTTCTATGTATAAATACTATTGCAATTATTGTGGATGTATCTAAAAGTTTCTAAGAGGTGTTCTAGTGTTTGGTGCAGTGTGTTGTGTGATCCACATGTCATCATCTTATTGTGGATGCATGTACTTCAAAGTTCATTGGTGTTTTCATTAGGTTTGGCCGACTTGATGTTTACACGTTACATGGAGAATAAGCATCGATTAAGAAATCATGTGATTAATCCAAGACATTGTTTGGGTCCTAATTAAGTATGTGTTCGATCTGCTCTCATTCTTATCCATCGTGGGAATGTTGAGTCGCTGACCTAATTTGAATTTTAAAAATAAAGGATGTGTAGCTGACCTTGGATATATTTTTCAAGATCGAAGATGGTATAAATACAAGTCAAGATGTTACAAATTAGAAGTATGAAGTGTGAAGTGTGTAAAAAAAGTGTGAAAAGCTGAATGTGTGAAAGTGGATCAAGGCAATAGTACTTTGATGTGTTAGATTCTTAAAATCGATGAGTTGATGGTGTCTACAATCCTTTAATCAAGTTGTGGATGTGTGGAACCTGTTGTGGTGGATTTTCTATTGTCTTTCTTTGTTTGTAGGCATTGAGCCTCCTTCTAAACAATGAGTCCTATTTTTAGGTAGTGAGCCTTTATATTTGGACAATGAGTCATTTCTAGGTAGTGAGCACTCTAGCAGTGAGCCTTTGTATCTGATATTGCATTACTATTATATTGTGAGTTAATCCTCACCATGGTTTTTACCTCATTGTTTTTTCCACGTAAATCTACTGTCTCTGGTGTTTTCTTTTTGTTATCTACATTTCATGTTTATACCTAATAACAGATTAAAGTTAAAGTGGAATTGATTAAGCTCAGAAGTAAAATTAATTTGATACAACTGATTCACCCCCCCTCTCAGTTGTCTTGTGAATTTCAATAGATATATGTCCTAAACTCTAAAGAATTAGAAGAGTTCATTTTAAGTGAAGCCCACAATACCCCTTATGTAGGACTTCTAGGGGCAAACAAGCTCTATTTAGACCTTAAAAAGTTGTTATTTTGGCAAGTAATGAAGAATGACAATACTTTACATAGCTAAATGTCTTGAATGTCAAAGGGTGAAGGTAGAGCAAAGTCATCCTGTAGGATTATTATACCCCCATGATATACCACATCATAAGTGACAAGTCATTAGTATAGATTTTATAAAAGGATTGCCTATGACACCTTATAGGCATAACACAATAATGGTAGTAATTGATAAACTTACCAAGGTTTCTCACTTCATAGTAGGAAATTTAATAGATGGTGCTCCAACTTTGGTTAAAAAATTTGTGAAGGAAATTTTTAGATTACATGGAGTTCCAGAAAAGATCATATCTGATAGGGATGCTAGGTTCACTTCAAGGTTTTGGACAACTCTTCAATCAGCTTTGGGAACACAATTAAATTTTAGCACATCATATCACCTTGAAACAAATGGCCAAACTGAAAGGAAAAATAAAATTGTGGAAGATATCCTATGTATGTATTGTATGTACCAATAATCTAAGTGGGAAGAATATCTTCCACTAGTAGAATTTGCATACAATAACTCTTTTCACGCCTCCCTAGGGATGGCTCCATTTGAAGCACTTTATGGAAGAGCTTGTCGAACACCTTTGAGTTGGGATAATCTTGAGGATTGGGGGGGGGGGGTGAATTTTTCTTAAGGGTTAGGCCATATAAAAGTTATTAAGTTTTGGTAAGAATGAAAAGTTGGCACCCCATTATGTCCCTTTGAAATCATAGAAAAGATAAACCCGATTGCCTACAGATTGGCCCTACCTTCCCAACTGAGTCATATCCATGATGTTTTCCATATATCACTTCTTAAGAAGTATGTTCCTAATGAAAAAATGTTTTGAATTGGAATGTGTTACAAGTCATAGATTCTGATAGAATAATGATAGATCCATACAAAATATTGGAGAAGCACCAGTAACAATTGCACAACAGGTTGGTTGACCAAAGCAATATAGTGGGATCAATATAATGAAGACAATGCTACTTGGGAAGATATAATTGATTTACAAAAAATGTTTCCTTTCTTGTTTAAAGCACTCTTTAGATACTATATTTATTTTCTTGTTTTAAAATACTTTTAGACACTATGTCCTTACTCATAAACTTATCAGTAGTGCATCGAGACAATGCACAATTAAGGGGCGGAGGTTGTCCCGACCTCTCTCTTTAGTATGTCAATTAACTATGTTGCTAATTCAAATGAATGAAACACTTGTTTTAACAAAAAATTGACTCACGAATAATAAATTTCATTGCTCCTCTTACTCCAACCCTCATTTCACATGTTATTAAACTTTTAAGGCACATGCATGCTCACAAGTTAATGCTCATAAATTGAAATACTTACCACATCTCATAAATCTCTGCCAGTTAGATTTGAGTTTTTGATTATTAATTGGAAACCTGACAAAACTTTAAGACCGATAGTTGAATTGAAGCCAATCCATTCACCAACCTTTTGTCCATTCGATCAAATGTACCTGCTGACCAAGTTACAATGCACCATCCACCAGCCGCCCAATGTCGACTTTGATCACCCCATCCAGCCCATATTATTCACACGGATTATAATTCAACTGCCCATAATAAATTTCAAAACCAACTCATACTATAGTTTTCTATGAATTTAATACAATTTTATTTATAAATCTAATGGATGAAGCTGTGTTGGAAAAGCACTTCAATTCTGTATTTTGGTTTTTTAACTCTTCTGCATTATGTGGGATTGGAGATGGTTTTCATTCTCAGAAATGAGTTTTAGAGAACTCAATCACAAACCTTAGTAAGGACTCGGTGAGAAGCATGGTTCACAACGGCAAGAAGCATGAATCATTTCAAAGTCGAGGAATAGTAATTGAAGCAACTTAGGCGAATTATTCACTGCCCAACCTCTTGGATCTCTATCAAGGAAAAACATCATCAAGTAGGTAACTTACCCTTTCACTTTGGTTGCAGAATATTTGATCTTCCATTGTCTCCCTGTCATAAATATATACATATATATAGAGCAAAGATCGACTAAGCAAGTAATTACAAAAAGGTAATGCCTTTATAAATCTGCACAGACCATGTCAGAAGGAAAATATGCAGATTATATTATGCCTCTGTATAAGTTGGCTAGGATAAGCAAAATAATATAGTTATGCAAGAGAAACGATGCATCTATGAATAGTTTCAATTTAGCTAGTAAGTTTATAGTCCTCGTCTATCACTCTTCTAAAAAGGAAGAGCGCTCTCTCTCCCTAAGTGTACATATTCCATAGGCATCATGAGATCTTCCATATTGGATCACTTCTACCAAGAGAGCCACATTTCTATTTTTATCTGCTAACATCAAAGAACCACATTCTAGAATATATGCTTTCAGTTGATAGATAGCAATGTAACCATTTAAAAATCAGTCGCAGGAAAACCACATGATAGATTTCAAATCTTTCAACTGCAATATAGTGCCACAAGTCATACAAGTGGATATTAAGTAAATAGCAATAACATTACAAATGTAACATCCCAAATAAAATGGTTCCATTCGCTAGACTTGTTTTTATGTTTTCATTTAGCAGATTTTAATCACTATTGGGTATTTAGTTAAGTCAACTTATACCTACATACAATGTAATACTATTATGAGTAACAAAAAGAATAAAAACTATACAATTGATCTTCCTTGTTTACTTAAATAGTGACTTCATTAATAAAGAATTCGACCTTGTCAAAATAGACCATTTGATGAGAGCCTAGTATGTATTAAGCAATGATTACATATAGAAAAGGAATAACTATGTATTATTTAAAATTAATCTTTAGTCTACTTTAAATTCAGTCCAACTTATAAAAGATCATTATTCGTCACAACCTATAAACCACCCATTAACTTTTATTTCATGATAATTGTATATTGATTTGGTATATACGATCTAATCTCTTTAAGAAGTCTTATTTTAAAAAAACACTTGGACATATGTAATTGTTATCTAGTGTAGATAGAAATTTGCAATAAAATCAATTTAATGATATTATTAGTCCAAAACCATGTAATAATATTGATAAAATTATCTTGACTATATATAGCTAATCAAACCCTAGAACTTATAAAATAAAATTAAATAAATAAATATTTTTTTTCTAAACATTTATTAATATTGCACCTTGGTTGGCTATATTGAAGCATACAAGTTCTTTTTGCTAGTAAATTTTCTATTAACACATATTTGGTCTAAGCTCTTCAATTTCAAATAAAGAGGAAATGAAACCTCTTCTTATCTAGAAGTAATCTTCTATAAGAAATAGACAACGTAAGAACTCCACCGAATAGCCCTAGTTAGTGTTGAATAGATACTTTATTACATTTCATAATATAGTCATTGAAATTTTCATTTCCTAATGATACATAAACTATCTATACAATAGAGATATGAGTTTGAAAAGATAGGACAATAATCCTTGTAATAGTTCTTAAAGTTATTTAACTCCTAGTAAAAGTGATTTCTTGTATACATTTGATAAGGGAAGTAGGGAACAATATATGTTATGAAATTTCCCAAAATAATGCACTTATTTAATTTTAGTACTCACTTGATTATGTTGCATGGGATTTCTTTTATGAGTGGATATGGTTTAGTTACTAAATAAATGGTTAAATAATTCCTTTAATGTCTATGGTGCTTAATTTATTAAGATTAGAAATTATTATAAATTCTTGACCAATGCACATTGATTTATTTAATCATCATGGGTCTAATTTCTTAATGAATGTTGTTTAAGTTATCATGCTTTATGAGTTTTGTTTTCCTTATTAAGATTTAAGTATGTTAGATATAGCCTTGAAAACTAATCAAAGAAGGAAAACAAAACCAACAGCGCTCAGTATTAATGGTGTCTTTGGTTCACGTTTACAGGTAATGTCATCATGCTTGAGCTATTGCATCTATAGCCTAACATAGTTACAATAACGACATTTGTGGCATCGTCCCTATAAATCACCAGGGAGAGATAAGGAACATTGGTTGATTAAATACAAAGGGAGGGAAATCCCCTTCCAAATGATAACTTAACAAGATAACAATGAAATGAATTGAATCTGCTAGTGACAACCTAGAAAATCTAAAGTAGGAACTTTCTATGGTGCAATGTAATTCAGATTTGAAGTTATTATTTTTATCGATGTATGATAATTGTGAAATTTTGAAATGGTTCAAGGGTGACGAATATTAATAGGAAATAGGTTAGATGAATGCTATTAGGTAAAACAACAATGGTCAAGTCGACCATTTGTTATTTATGCTTCCCTTCATGGGTAGCACCCATAGAGGAACTGTCTAGGGGAACAAGAACCCTAGAAAGGGTTGTGTACCCCCACCTTTTTATAACAGTTCACATAAAACATAGTCTAGGAAACAAAGCTACATATTTTAGGCCTTGATCCTATTTGGAAGTAGGGTATGTAGGCAGTTTGGGAAAAGAAGGATGCTCCTAGTGCTCAGGCACTCGGGAATGAGGTTTAGGATTAGAGAGATCACTTAAATATTTATAAGAGATAATCAACTAAAATATACTCAACTATACTCAGAAGAATCCTGTATGGATTTCTTGATTGCCCGAGGCCTTAGGCAAAATTTCGAGGCAATTTTCAAGCCTAGAATTATAATTTATATACCCCTAAGGACGGTGACCTCAATACACTTTTAGTAGGAAGTATGGTCAATAGGGAAGTGACTCAAGATCTAGATGATCCCGATGACTCCAAGAATCTAGCCAGAGCACATACCTATTGTATCATAGATGTCTACCTCATTTAGATGGATGCCTATTCTAATTATATGAATAGATGTATTCCTATTCCATATGAATAGATGAAGTGAATTCCTATTCTGTATGAACAAATGATTTTTCATGTTAACATATACATATCTTGTATGGATAAAAGTTCCTAAGTATAATTGTGAATAAATACTTGACACACAAAAAAAAATAGTGGTGTTCTAGGTTTAAAATTAATTGGGTCCTTACAAGATATATCTCATGGAGCTACATAGATAGATCATGGAAGTTCATAGAAGACAAGTAAAATCACACAAGTTGGGATTTAAGTTTCCTCTCCCAATAGGCAAGTACTCTATCACTACATCTCCCAAAGCTAAGCCCATGGAATCATAGATACAGTGGGTCATGATGAAGACATACAGAAGGATACCTAACTTTAAC
Source organism: Sequoiadendron giganteum (assembly GCA_007115665.2). NCBI lineage: Eukaryota > Viridiplantae > Streptophyta > Pinopsida > Cupressales > Cupressaceae > Sequoiadendron > Sequoiadendron giganteum. The sequence goes on from CM021107.1 coordinate 356,915,097, forward strand.
TATAGAGGAATGAAGGACAAGCTCAAGAAGAGCTATACCCATGTACAAAGAGTGGAGGACATATGGGAATATTTCATGATAGAGGAAGACATAAGGAAGTTGGACTATTGTTGGCTTATCTTAGAACAATTTATTGTAAATTTGGATCTAGTTGATATCCCAGAAGACATGGAGGATGAAGATAACATCCTAGATCCTACTTATGAAAGGAATAATGCTTTTGAAACCCCTCTTCCTTCCATCTAGTGGTCAAAAAAGGAAATGACTTCCATCAAGGAAAGATTCTAGCCAGCTCTTGCTAACACCAATGTTTGGTTACATGAGAGTGATATAAGATTGAAGTATTTTAATACTTGATTTGAAGAAGAAGAAATCAAGGGACGTGCTAGGAAAAAAGCAAAGATTAGAAAAAAGAATAAGGGTGACGTGACAAGTACAAGTAAAACCCCTAATACTCTTAAGATAAAATTCATAATGAAGGGGGATAAAAGTAAAGATGAAAAAGGATCATCTACTCTCATAGAAGAAGTGTCAACTCAAGTTGAGGAATAAGCAAAAGGCGGTCTAGTTGAACAAGTACAAGAATCTCCACTTGAGGATACTCTAGAAGACTCTCTCATTTCTTCTTCCCTTATCATTGCCACTTTGCCAAGTCCCACTCATGTTGTTTTGATTGAATAGTCTTTGTCTTTTTCTATTTTTATTTCTGCTACTATTATTAGTGTTTCCCCTAGCATTTCAATTCAATCTATTCATTCATCCCCAACTTTGGGGTCTATTTTTGAGAGTCTTAAGAATAACTTTGAAAATGTTCTTGGATCCTCACCTATTTTTCCAAATCTATCTTCTCCTTCTTTTGACATGTCTACTCAATCTAATTTGGGTAAATTCATGGTTGAAACCTCTCATAATGTATCTAATGTGGAAATTCCATCTACAATTCTGACCAACACTCCACCACTTGTGGCTACCACCATTGTAGGTACAAAAACATCCACTCAAACTATGGTAATAGGTTCTATAGAAGGTTCTTCTCCTCTTCCCCCTTGGTTGGTCTCTCAAACATGAAAGAGAAGAAAATTGTCTCTCTGAATGAATTCAATTTTGGCCAGTTGGTACTTGTGAAGACTAAATCTAAAAAGAAGCCAAAGACTCTCTCAAGGGTGTTAGTCGATAAAGTAGGCTAAAAATATGTTGAGGTTGCACAAACTTCCCCAAGTAAAGTTGCATAAGAGGTAGACTTGTCTGGTTATTCTATCACAAGGATATAACTTGGTAAAAGGATACATGAGAGTGTGAAAGAGGATGCACGAGCAGCATTGGCTTCTCCAATTGAGAAGTATGATCAAGATAAGAAAATCAAAGATCAGTAAGGCTAGGGTTGAACAACTCACTTTAGTGCTCCAAAAGATAATTCAATCTTCTAAGTCTATTGAGCATGTTGCTACAAGCATAGAAAACCCTATTATTTAGAAAGTTGAAAGGACACATGCACAAGGTAGGGCAGTTATAGAATGGATTGATAGGATATTGGCTCAAGGAACACAACTACTAAACTCTTATGTGGAGAGGATTAGAAATGTGGAAAATGTAAAGATAAAATTGAGTCAAACAATTGAAACACTTTCCTAGAATCAACAAGAGATAGAGAAAAGTCTCAAAGCTTGGATAAAGATGAAGGATCTCAATCTTGATGTGTTCGAGGAAATTGGGATAATTCTCAGTAGATAAATGTTTGTTGGCATACGAGAGACAATGAAGCATAAGAAGAATGGCATCAATGATTTGATTAGAGATTTATATGATGTTCAGGAGGTTGGTGAAGATAAAGGTTCATATCTCATCACCAGAATAAAAGAGCTACCTTTTCAAGTGCTTGATGACAACCAAAAATTTCTTCTGTCTAACACGGTTATCCAAGAGTTCACATCATTGATGCAAAAAGAGTTTGAAGATGAAGTTTTTTCATTAGCTTATATCAAAAAATTGGTGGACATTCAACTTACTTTGGATAACTTGAAATTAGTACTGGAAAGGCACAAGAAAACTTGCATCATCATCAAGGACTCAATGTCATGCCCACATTTTAATGTGGCACTAACACAAATGGCACCAATTTTTTTGTTTGCTTAAACATAGGTTTGCAGCATAACCTACTCTTGAAAGGCCTCCCTCTCGCAACACATCTACTAAGGTCTAACATTATTTAACACAGTTGTAATGGTTGGTTATCAACACATAACTTAATTAGTTGTAGGTTCTTGTTGATCGACTCCCTTAATCGAGCTTCATATGATAGCCGAATCTGAACTCTTATAAGAGTCACGAAGAGATAATGATATCAATAATGTTGTTACTCAAATAGTATTGATTTACAACATTGAATATTTAGATACTCCTATCTTCATTTCACAAAATTAATTCTTATAAACTATTTCCCTCATAAAATTAAATCATTTTATGAATTTTTTATATTTTTTAAAAGAAATATAAATTAATTAATAATCACTAACATTTTATTAAAAAAATTACCAATAAAATTATTGATAAATTAATAAGTATTAACATAATACTATCTTTAGTAATATTTTATTAACTTGAATATAAAATCATTTGTAATTCATGTACATTAACATCTCTATTAACTTCACTAAATTTAGTCATATTTTATATCTTTATTAATGAAAATACTAGGGGCTTGGTTTAAATATTAAATTCCCTTAAATAAACACAAGAATTCATTTTATTGAACTTTTTTTATTTCCTAATCTTAAAATACTATTTACACCACTAATTTTGTCTTATATGAACTCTTCTTCCCATCCCACTTTAAAGAAAAGGAATTAAAAGGTTTAGGTGCATATATGAAGATATTAGCTTGTATGTATTTTATAGGTCCACGTAAAAGGGAGAGTGGTATTGTGGTGGCTTAAGATATGGCTACGCATACATTTAATTAATGTAGTTCTATTTTTACGCCGAAGGCATCCCCACGCTCAAGTTTTTCACTCCATTTTTATCTACGAACGGTGCAGATGGACTGACAGCCCATCGCCCCCGATGTAATGAGTCTCGGTCGTTCATCATTTTTGGTCATTTCGAAGATGAAGAAGAAGAATTAGCATTATGATCACCGATAGCAGTAGTCGTTTCAAGTTGCAGTTGCAATGAAGTGGAAGTTTCTTCATCTCTGGACAAGACAAGGGCAGCAGATTGAAGGAGTTCGAGGCAGAGGCGTAGCTTGTTGTGCTTGAAATGGGGGATATTCATTCCTCCCCCTTTGGAGAGGAAGTCAAAAGCCAAGGATTGGAGGATATCAAAAGGAGTGGCGCCAGAGTAGGTGCGGAAATTGACAGTGTGTGTATATCTTATCCTTCAGTGATGATCTTCCCTTTTCTGAAAGAGGGTGGGGTTGTAAATATCTGTAGAAAACCATATATGAGCCCCTTTTCGCATTCTGAGGTGGGAGTTGCAGCTTTAATCATGGTGAAGAAGTTTTCGATCAATTATCTAGTTTTCTAAGGCTCGGCTTTGTCTTATGAATGGGAGTCAATGCCTTGGAGGTGTAATAAGCGCAACGGGGTTGACTGTCATTGAACCAGGTTTCTGTTATTTGAAACCCTAATGAGAATTACTGTTTTTGTCCATTTTTGTTTCATAAATTTAATTGGTTTTTCCTTGCCTTTGTTTTCTTTGGACAGCTATAAGGGCAATATTATTTTTTGTATGGACTTGTGTTATTAGGTGAGACGATATTTTCTTATGAAATTAGAAGCTATATGGTTTAGGCACTTTATGTTGCTTCAGCTTGTTATTTAATACTATATTTCGTTTACTGTGTGTGCGGGGAAAGGCAGTTTTGTTTAAATGTTACTGAAATTTGCTTTAAAATTACGGGATGTAGGCGTTCGTTGTTAAATAATACATAAATTTGGGGGTAACTTTTGTAATGCATATAAAATAAATACATATACATGGGAGAGCAACGATGATATACTAATCTAGCACATCTCTGATACTGGTAGGCGGAGTCATACATTTTTGTGGTGAGATTTTTGATGGCAAAGGGGGAGATCATGTCATCATTGGCAACGATGACCTTGTATGTCTTGGTGTGCTTATCGAGCACCAACCCCACCAAGAGAGCGAAGCATTCTTTGAGAGTGCAAGACAATTGTAGGGACTCCTTGGTCAAGGGATTGCACACAAGCAGGCAAAGGGTCGTAGAGCTAGTGTTTATTCATTTTATTTTTCTAGCACTGACAAGGGTTTTGCATTTTTGGCCCAAATTTAATCCCATAACTATCTAACAAATTTCACCTTGGAGCTTTGACATTAACTTGTATCTGGTAGATCGAGCTTTATGAAACTGCTTTTATTGTGTGTGGACCCTGTCATATGATCTATAAGAGACTACTATTGACTATGTTTTTTGCACCAGGCTGTAAGATTTATTTTACATGTTAGCACATGGAATCTAAAAACATGACTCCCTTTCATATGTAGTTTCCACATTCTTGGCAGAGAGATATGCAAGCAGAAAAATAGCTCATGAGCAAATACCATTCACTAGACTATAGAAAAGCATAAAATCTACTACTACAATGAAAAGTAAAGCACTGGAATTTTGCAAGCAAATAGCAGTCCACTTACTCCTTCCTTATGAATATATTTATGGATTATATAAATTCTAATCTAATAAATATATTTGCAAGACCCAGTTGGCTCTGGAGCTTTGGTCATGAAATTGAAACTTCAGGGATACAAAATTTGCACAGTATATAAGGTAAAGCGAAAGAGGAGACCAATTACTCTTTCTTGTGAATCTATTTATAAAAGATTATAAACGTGAAGGGAATTGTTTAGAATGAAATAAAACACAATAGAAAATAATCCAGCGGCATACCGATTCAAAAGAAAAAATCTCCGAAAACCACATTGGCAAGTGACTTACCAAAACATGATTATAGACTACTCACCGAAAAGCCAATGTCATGATGCTGATTCACACCCGCAAACTTAAATTATAAAGCTATCAAACTTAGACACTGATTCACACACACAAATTCATACTATAAATAAACACGGTTAAAAATACATTGAAAAACTTCAAATAAAAAACAGCCTTATAGAACTTCAAAAAAATGAAAACATAGAGATTTATTATACAGTAATCATGGTAGCAATCATATTCAGGGAAGGCATATAGGAAACATTTATTCAGCAAACAGAAACAAACCCATCAAAATAAGAAAATATAATAAGAGGACTAACTAATGTTTAACAGATGCCCTTTGTTATTCAAACTCTGATCTGCCCTGTCTGCTTAACATCTTGTTCCAAATTCTGCCTTTGTTGAAATAGAATTTTTCACACTACTTGGACATTCAACATTTCATTCGTTTTCCAAAGTATCATAGGAGAAAAAGTTTGGCTTCAAGTAAGAGGATATTTGTTGTTTTCGTTTTTGGCCTACATAAAAAAGATAAATAATCTGGGGGGAGGGGTGGCATTTGTTATTTTAATTTGTGCATATTATTTGGCTACTCCTTTCCACTTGCAATGTGATATTTATCTTCATTATACTTTCGATTGGGTTATCTGCAGAACTCAACGGCTTTCAAACCAAAGGACCAGCATATAAATTCTCATTTTGGTGTGGTGTTGTTTCTCAGTCAGTTGCTTTGAAGCAATATTTTCCTTGCCTTTGGCTCAAAGATTTCCACGGCGGTCGTGTTCGCCTTCTTTATAGGTATGTAATACTCTTTCTTTCGTTGTAAATTTCACAGTTTCTAAGAGAAAGAAATACATGTGTTGTGTTTACCTATACTTTCAATAATAAGATGGCTTGTTTTCCTGTCAATTACAATGTGAATATCCCAACTGGTAAAGTTCCCTTTGAGATTGTGAATGGAAGACCTCATACACTATTAGACATCACTAAGATTGTGAATGATAGACCTCCCAAGCTATTAGACATCACTTGAGATTGCAACCTCCCAAACTATTAGACATCTTTAATCTTCAATAGTCTTACGCATGGTCCAATTCCTCTAAAACTTTGTATTGCTTTCTTCTTATGCTCCACACTAGGTAATACCACACTAGGCTTCAACAAAATACCCTCGAAGATAACATTGTTTTGAGCCAAATAGAAGAAAACCATTATCTCAATAGAATGGTCTCTATCTGGAAGACTCTGTGACTCGACAAGGGGCACTAAACCATTATCCTGACAGTGGAAAACCATTTCAGACCATAGGGATATATTACAAGATGCAAATACAAAAAGATCAAACTCCAAGGATATTGCGATTCAAAGATTGAATTAAGATTGTTAGTGACTTGATTTATTTCCTGTTCACAAAGTAATAAAAACACAATATAGTTCTAGAAAAGTTTTTAACAAACCCAATTACAGGGGTTTTAATTGACAGGTGAATTTAATTACCTTTTACAGCTAAAACCTGAGAAATAGTAGCATAATGTAATTATTATGTCCTACCATCTTCACCTTCACAAACATTTTCCCAGGCAGCTCTTACCTCTTTATGATCTTCAATATGGCAGTGTTTAGGTCTCTTATTAAGGATTGTCATTTTCACACCTAAAACGGGATGAATATTAAATTTAGAATTGGAAACCCTCAAAAATGGACGAAAGATGCACACAACGCTATTTAGTTTTTTTATCTGAAGGGTTTAGAATTTATGTCACGTGTTTTCATTCATTTTTCATCTTTTTTGGGTGGAAATTTGATATGGTTTTGTCCTTTTGCAGGATTCTATTGAGCTACATATGTCCATGTTGCATATGCATCACTCTTCTAGTGGAATTTTCCTTGGAGTTGATCAAACCTCCTCTCCATGTAATAGAGTGGTTCACGTCACAAATACCTTGCTGAGGGAACAAGAAATTTTCCCAGTTTTGCAATAGAAATTTGTATAAACTTGAAGGCTATTTAAAGTACATTGGTGCCAATAACATTGAGGTTTTATTTTGTAATGATCTGCATTCCTTTTAATAAAAGTCTTTTTTCATGTTTGGGATCTCTGGTCTTGAATGTCTTGTGAATACATTTGTGTTATATGTATCTTTTTTTCGAATGAAAATATTGGTAATTGGTATGCATTGTCTAACTTTTAAATCAATAGATGAGACCTACTCTGACATTTCTTTCTGTTTTCACCATGTATCTATTACAAATAGGCCATGCATTTTGAACTGATGATATTTAGCTTTTAACTCTTGAAAGCTATTGGTGTATGGGCTTATTATTTATGTTTTATGCGAGTTTATATGATCAATTTTGGTATATAGTATCTGATTTTGGTATTGAAACTTATGTCCCTATATTGATTCTCTGTGTTTTATATTTGAAATGTTGTTGTCATGCTAAGACAAGTAGCTGGATTACACATTACATGTGCACTCATTTTAATTCTCTTGCAGTATTTTGTTATTGGCCTACCTGGCCTGTCTTATTTTTAGCTTATGCATTTTCTAGCATTATTCCAAAGATATCACATTTCCTAGAGATGGTAGTATGGTGGTTTCGGATTGGTGCTGATGAAATCTTTGGTATTTCTTCTTCAATCATTTTTTGAGCCATAACTCAGATGTTGGTGTCCCTTGTTAGTTGTCATTTTGTTTTTGTCTTTCACTAGCGTAATTTTTTCCACAAGTTCTTCCGTGTGATTATTTGCTGATTTTTTGATGTGTCATGGATTAAAGCCAAAGTTTTTAACATGGGAGATTGGAAAGATTTTTAATCTTGAGTTTTTCAACCTAAATTGATGTACTTTTGCAACAATGAAAATGACATACTCTTCAGTACTTAGCTTAAACAAGGGACTTATGTGCCAACAGGTTGACCATTTCTCCTTAAATCATTTTTGAGGCTTTATTTTAGATGTTGTCCTTGTTAGTCTTGGTAGTTATATGGAGTCTTTCATGTAATTAGCCTCTGCCACAAGTTCCATGGACTGAAGATCTGTTGATTTATTGGTTTGTTAGTCATGGGCTAGAGCCTTACTTTATGACATTCTTCAACATTTGTCTTGCAAAGGGGACTTATGTGCTAGCATTTAAAATAAAAATCGCTGGAAGAATGTATTTGATGATCGTGTGAGAAGAGTCATTGTTAATGGAAGAATGTATTTGATGATTCTGTCACAAAAGAGTCATTACTTTTTCATTTTGAAAAGACTGAAGGATTTCTTCAAATGGATCATTTAATACTGAATTTTAGTCCATTGTGTAGAATTTCTAATGCACGAGAATTGATTATGGATATTTTAAAGATTGGACTACCTTTAACATCAGCAGATGTGTACTCTAGTCTAATTGGTTAATCTTTCGATCATATTGATTTTTCCTTATACCAAAGTTATTGTTATGTTTCTTTACTTTGAATCTTGATGCTATACTAGATCAGGTTATATGATATTATTTTGTTTGTTGGGCCAATCATCAAACATCAGCTTTTCAAGATACTGAACTTCAAGCTAGGCCATCAATTTGTATTTTAAGAAATGAAAGTGAAAAGAAAACCAAAGTCAATTGTCTTTTATCTTGATAAGGGAACCATTGGGGTTCTTTGTGTACTTGTTGTGTAGAGGTTCTTGTCCAATTGTAATAATAACTAATTAGATGGTCAAATTTAATGTCCTGGAGAAGATTCTTATGATATTAATGAATGGCAGTTTCCTCAGGTGATTATGAATCTGCAGTTCTATAATAATGAATGGCAGAATCCTTAGTGATTAGGAATTTTCTATGCTTTCTCCTAGAGCGCTTAAATTATCTCCCTGTTGCAGTCCTTTTGTTAAGGAAAAAATAATATTCATTCTTATACCCAATCTTGTACAAAGCAACTAAGATCTTATCCTCCAGTGGTATTCTATATGTCATGTTGGATTTGGAATGTCACTAAACTTTGTTTGAAGGTGATTTTTTTACTGCGGAGGTTCTTTGCAACGACTTAACTTGTTTTCCCATAAATTTTTGTGGAAAGATACAAAAGTTCTATGGGTGGGATGGTCCTACAGTTAGCATACTACAACTTTTTTTAAAAGTTAGTGATGTTCAGCCTGGGGAAGATTGACTTTAAAAGGAATATTTTTGGTTCAGAGAAAGCTCTGAACTTTAATTGAGATTGTTGCTTGTCCTTTAACCTTATGATTACAAAAGGGAAGGGCACACATCTCAAAGATAGTAAAAAGTGTAGGAGGTGCCCCCTATTGTAGGGGGCATCCAAATTCTTATGTTGTGGATCAACTCACAAAGCGTTTATCTTCTTTTCATGTGTTTATTTAATTGAAGTTCAGCTAATTTTATTTTTATGTTGAAGGTATTCCCTCTATAAATGAGAAGGCCTGTAAAAGCGTATCACTGGCTATCTTGTGTCTGTATCAATGCAAGATGATTAAACAAACCTCAGTTGTTCATCATTTTTTTCCATTTTTTCTTTTATGCTGTTTTCTTACTACTTTCCCTGCCGCTATTGGTTTATGTTCCTCCAAACTCTTCCTCATTGGCATTGACCTTTAACTTCTCCAATTTGGCGAGCTATAGCTTGTCAATATAAAATAAGGTTCCAACAAGGGTTTTAGAGTATGTTTATTAAAATGAATATTACGGCCAAGATCCTAATAATGAGCACATTTAGGTTCTTAGTTCTATATTTAATATTATGGCCAAGACCCTAATATTGACAATTGACATTGTATTATGAATTATTAACTGTGTTCTCAATTTTGTATTTAATTTTGAACATTTCATTTCGAACCTACGAAACCAAAATCTGAAACATCGACATAGCTTGAGAATGAAAAGCCCAAGAATAATTTGTGTGAAGATTAATCTGCGTGAAGCTTGTCTAATGTCATGTAATGCATAAATACAAGGATTTTTAGCTTACGGATCCCAATCGCTTTTTCCAGATTATAATAAACAAATTTAACACAAAAATTAACTAATGTCTTCGGCATACCCATTGAGATGAAATGCACTGTAGTCGTTCTATAATTTTCCCAAACTCTTCCTTGCTAGTATTGAGCTTTCGCTTCTCCACTTGCCATAGATGGTTGAGCATTTACTCAGGTTGTCGGGTGACATGGGGCGTGTTGGGCATGATTAAATGCAAATAATATTACCCTTAAGACTGTCGCTCAGTGTAGGTGGGAAGAAGTAGAATATCTGTGCAAAATATCTGTAGCCGGCATCCTTGACAAAACGACAGAATTTGAGGTAATTCGGTTACCCCTTTAATAGAATGCTCAAACCTTAAATTGATAATTCATATTTACATTTGCAGTAAAATCTTCTCTGGAACTGAAGCGAAAATTTGGGAGCTCTAATATCCAACATTCTTATACCTACTTGTTTATTTTTAATATATTGAAGCAACAGCTGTAGGGAGATTTTGGGTTTCTTGCACTTTACAAAAATCCACGGTGGTAGGGTTTGAATCGATTTCTAGCCATTTTTTCTCATTGACATCATTGATAGCAGCACACAATTTGTGCAGATTCTTGCGGTAAGTCACTTGCCATGCTTTGAGAGATTTTCCCTTTTGATTATGTACGTTAACAATTCTACATTAACAAAACTTTACCTTCTTAGAGGTAAAACATGATGGGACAAAAAATAGTTCATATTCTATTACTAACTCAATACATATTTGCATATTTGTAGTAAAGTTGTAGAACAAGAAGTAATCATTATGAAAGATGAAACAGTTGGTCTTACACATGTGACCCTTCAACTTCTGATGATTCTTGATGAGTGACACAATTTATTAACATCGGTACATAGTGCCAACCACAAGGAAAGGGCTCAAGGTTGACAGTTAGGGGATCTAACACTAGCATCATCAAGTGATTCAAATAGTGAATCCGTTTAGGCGGACAAGTGGTGTCAAGTTGCTGGACACCTGCAACAAGTTGCTTTGACATTTGCAGTAAGGCTATTAGCTTCCACAAAACACACAACAAATGTTTGCCAAAAAACTAGCTGTAAAGTTCAAAGGTGGATCTAAATTTTGAACTGTGAAATGATTTTTATGTTCATTTGGTAGTTTAAATTTTTTGTTTATTTTGTTTTCCTTGTTCTTGAGGCTGATGGTGAAGGTGTAAATGCAATTGTTTCCAGAGCTATTTTCACAGAGTTAATAGCAGAGATCTGATCATCTTCATAGGTTAAACTTGATACATTCTTCTTTACAAAGCTTATGCATTATACAGTAAATATATTTTTACAATTTTGTGCCATTACGCTGGTTCTTGTACTTTAAAGACCAAATGTCAAGAGGCAAGGGATTGGGGTGACACAAATGACTAAAATTTTAAATGATTATGTGTTGAATAAGTGACAAACAACTTGGTTTGATTTATATTTCGAATAAAATATAAAATACCACACATTTGTGATAATTATACTGGTTCTTGTACTTGAAATATAATTAGTATAGTAACATTTAAATGTCGAAGACAATATAGTGATTTATTTTGTTAATTTTGTTTATTTGAAAATGGGAAAACACAAAACCAAGGATTGGGATAAATACATCTCTCTCTTTCTCTTTAACATAATTACAAGAAAGTATACAATTACCCTTAATGCCAATATTAACTGAGTACATATTGTCTTTTTTTGTTGAGGTGCACATTTGTTTTCTCAATTGTGTGCTTAGATATTGTACAAAGGTAAATGTGATTGAAAAGTGTTTATTGTGGGGTTCATACAAGCACTGGTTACTGCTTGTAAATGTGTAATTCAGTAAGCTGGGTATACCTTTTTCAGTTCGCTCCACTAATTTGACACAAATTACAAGGCTACAGTCTTTTCCATCTTATAAACATCTATTGGTACATGCTCATTCACATTGACTGCACTGATATATTGATTTCTCTAATGTAGGTTACTTCTATGTTTTACAGGGGATGGTGCATTGGGACTCCCATATTTTGTATTTGTAGTTGGATTCCCTTTTAAACATCATAGTTCCTTCCCTTACCTATTTTAAGCATCGTCCTCATTTATTTAGTTCCTTCCATTCCCCTATTTTTTGCATCATTTATTCAAATTTTACAAATACATGTTCTTCATTTGTCATATTTCTCACAGTATGCAATAGGATGCTACAATAACTGATTTCATTTTTTTTTGTCTTGTTACAGATCAGTTTAAGGATAGAATTATTTTCAAAACACTTTTGCAGTTCCTCATATCTCATGGCCACAGACCTGATATTCAAAATGTTTAAGATGCCCATATGCACTTCTAGCAAAGGCTCAAAGGCTTAGCCAAATCAAATCTCGGAAAACTTTGGTTGTACGAAAAATATGAGACCATAATACATATGTCTCTCTATTTTCTCCCCTTTCATTTCACACAAACATTAATGGTAATTTGGCTACACATCATTCAAATTTTCTGTTCAAACTATATTTACAGACTTCATATTGCTGCAGATTTAATATATTTACAGACTATCCTTTATTAGTTTATTTCTTAGTATTCCCATTCAGAGTGTGTTTGTCGATGGTTACTTGGTTTGTCATTTACAGTTATCAATTGGTTTTCCCTTTTTCAAATAAACAATATTAACAACCAAATTTCTCTATATTGTCTTCGGTGTACCCATTGCACCCCCAGGTGCGATTGCTAGTTACTTTGGAAGCAAGATGCTAAGCCATCATTATTGGGGAAATTAATGCTTGAAATCTTCTCCTCTGTAAGAAAGCCTACTCTGAAAAACTTAGATGATCCTAATTGATAGGATGTTGTAGCTTTATTGACGTGTTGGATAGATTTTTGATTAATATCTTCAGTTTGATTTTCTGACATGTTAGATTCCGATGATTCTGTTGATGCTTCCAATTTTATGTCAAAACTGTCTTCATGGTCATTGTCATAGAGCCCATTGAATTCAGCTATAGCTTGATTATTTTCAAATATGTCCATGCTAGAATATTCTTGTTCTAGTGGTAGATCATCTATGTGTCCCATGGAGGCAAGTGTCTCACTTTTGGGAGTGTTAATACTTGAAGTTTGAATGGAATCATCTTCAAGCGTTTCATTGTGAATGGCATAAAGGTCAAAGAGTGGATCATTTTGGACTTCTTGATCAAAGATAGTGTCTTGATCAAAGATGGGTGTATTTTGAATGTCATGATTGGAAGTAGTGTCTTGACCGAGGATAGGTTCCTCTTGAATGACATGGTTTTGGATGGACTATTGACCAAAGATAGGTGTATTTGGTGTGCCATGATTGTCTAGGAGGATTTCTTGAATGGACGTAAAGATGGAGTCATGGAATGGACTATTTTGATCTTGACATGACGGTGATGTTATAATATTGTGCTTTGGACTTACCTCTTGACCTGTATCCTCAAGTTTATGAGATGGGATGGGACTTTGGAGACCATGACTAGAAGTGTTTTCATGACCCAATGGAGTGTCTTGAAATGGATTGGTGTATGATGGACTAGAGTATGACATGGAGCTTTGGACTTGGTTGAGAGATGATGGGCTAGAATAGGACATGAATCTATGACAAGGATTTGTCGTGGATGAAGGACTAGGATTAGGATATGACATGGGTGGTGGGCTAGGATACGATGAAGGACTAGGATATGACATGAATGGAAGACTCTGATATGACGTGGATGGAGGACTAGCATATGATGAAGGACTAGGATATGACATGAATGGAAGATTTTGATATGACGTAGATGACGGACTAAGATATGATGTGGATGCTTGGAATGGATTAATGGAGGGTTGGTTTCCTTTGTCAAAGTTAGGGTGGGTATGACTGAAGGAAGTTTGTTGTGACTCAATGCCATGGATGGTGCTATGGGACCCTTGATAGTAGATGGATAGTGGACCAGGACTATTGGATTGTTGGTAAGAGGGATGGATGGACGGAGGACTAGAGGGTGAGGTGCGTTTGGACTTTCATTGTAGGTATAGCGTTTTGAAGTCCCTAGCAAGTTGTGCTTGACCCTTACTATTGAATTGGTATTCGATTTGACTAGCAAGCATGTCATCATGACTTGAAGACATGATGGTGGATGAAATGAGACTAAGACTATGCAAAATGAAAATGCAAAGTGATAAAAGGGGATGCCTTATGTCGAATGATTTTTAGGAAAGGTTTTCTAACCACTCAAAGTTTGGCCAATGTCGGTTTGGATTGTCAAAGGACTAATTTTTAGGACAAGATGATAAAATGACCAGGTGAGACTTCCACACTAGACTTATGAGTTGGAAGTAGCTCACCAAAGGATGATGACTTAGGACTGATTTGCTTTGACTTGGTCCAATGACAATGTACTTTTGAGACAATGATTTGACAAAGGAAAGAAAGTTTTCCTATCCCAAAGTTGTGCAATTGAGGACTTTAGACTTTGCCTATGATGATGATAATGACAGATTGCAAGCTAGATGAAGACTAAAATGCAAAGACGGATAACTTGGAAAAGTTGCTTTGTTGATTTCAGATAGAGACTGCTGGAAAAGGATGCCAGGAAAATATGCTGGCAAAAGTTTGACCTCTAGTTTTTGACAGGAAATTTGTTTTCCCGAATGACAGGCAAATGTGTCGTTTCAGGTCTCATATGCCGTTCATTATCAGATGCGTCGTTTGACCAGGAAAATGCATCGCAGGAATTTGATGTGTTCTGCAAACTGGCAAATGCGGCTTTTGGTTTTATGGTAGTTTTGGAAGAGCTAATATGGCTCAGGATTAAGCATTTGCGGTTCACAATTTCAAATGTGGTTTTAGGACTGGCAATTGCGTTGCATGACAGTCGACTGTGGATTTAGGCTGGCAAATGCGACTTAGGGATTGTCAATTGCGGTTCAACAGAGCGAATGCGGCTCAGGATATGTCAAATGCGACTCGACAGAGCGATTGTGGCTCAGGATATATCAAATGCAGCACATCAGAGCGAATGCAGCTCGATACTTGGCGAGTGTGGTTTATCAGAGCGATTGTGTTGCAGAGGAAAATTTGGTAGAAACCCGAACACTATTTTGCAATTTTGACAAGTTTTTGTTTTGACCCAGATTTGTGAATTTTCAATTTGTTGAAGTCTTTTTGAAAACATTTGTCAAACGCATAGATATTAAAACCTTAAATGTATGTTCAAGTAAACTCACTCTTAATGCTCAAAGGGTCATCATAACAATCATAGCCCACATCTTAAAATCACGTCGACTCACACAGCCATGTCACCCTCTAGAGGGCGCCTGTGTTTTTGTCTTTTCCAGGTGCGTACTCAAGGTGACGGAAGTGGATACTGAATCCCCTGAGCAAACAGACTGTGGTGATTATATGGTGAGTGTCTTGGGGGGAGATTCTTCCCTCCCCTTGCATCATGATTGAGACAATGTCTGGCTACTGGCTCAGCTGGCTTCTACACTAAGGTTCTTAGTCAAGGTTTCCGTTCGACGCGACAAATGATAAACTCCCTCAGGAAACCTCCCAACCTTTAGAACAAAGGTTTTGGGGATGGTTATCTTTGCACTTTGCCGTTGAATTGCGGACTTTCCCCGAATTCGCTTTTGATTATAGTGGGTTGGAAAACCTGGCTTCGATTGTTCCCACTTAGGTTGTTCCCGTAGGGTGAGTACTTTTTCCCACTACGGCAGGCCTTCTAAAGGTTGTAATAAAGCTTGAAATGCATAAATAAAATGGGTAAGTCTGGCTTTTTGATCACCCAGTAAAGGGGAGAGCATATACCTATTACCCCACAAACACAGCAAAAAGATGTTCAATTTTAAGCCCAAATGAAGATTATCTAACTAAGTGAAGATATTGCTTCACAAAGACATGGTGTTCATTTTTTAACCAACAAAAAATAAATGTGGTGACTATCCTAGATTGATAAGTTCCAAGTTAAGTTGCCTATCCTAGGATTGATAGATTTCCAATTAGATGTCTATCCTAGGGTTGGTTCTGTTTAATCCAAAAAAAAGAAAAAAAGAAAAATAAAAACTTAATCAAATTCTGGCCGCGGATGCGTCGGATCCAGATTACAATCTTCTTTTTTTTACCAATCGTTTGCAGCGCGTTATGGCAAATGTGGCTCGGCAGATGCGGCTTGGTAGTTTTGGCTCGACAGATGCGGCTCGGCAATTGCGGCTCAACAGATGCGGCTCGACAGATGCGACGTAGGATGTCTTTATGGTTCTGGGTTTAGCAAATGCGTGGCACGGTGGCGGATGCGTCGTTTGCATGCGCAGATGCGGCTCGATAGAGCAGTTGCGTCGTTTTAGGCTACGGTTGCGGCTTTTCGTGCACCCGTACCTGCAAAAAAATTTGAAACCGTATGAAACCTACAAAAAAGTTGTGTTGGAAAGTCGGGTTCACCAATGTAATGATCTAAAATATAAAATCCTGCAAAACAGATCTTGGTTAGAACATGCATGCAATATAATAATTAATCATTCAATGGAATGCAAAGGAGAAAATGAAAGAAAATGGAATGAGACTAGAACAGTCTCACCCATTTCTCTCCTCCATGACTACTTCCATTGTACCTCCTCAAGCTTCCAGTTAAAATAAATGGATGCCCTCAGATTTGAGAGCAAATTCTATATGCCTAGCCTTAGCAAAAGCCTTTGAAGGATTTAAATAAAATAAACTATGCAAACTAGAAAGTTAATTCTACTTATGCAAGCTATTAATAATATGCCTAATGTGTGATAATGCCTATAAAAATAAATTATTCAAGAGATAAGATTGATCAACCTGAAAATGAGATCAAGATTGTCATTTTATAGAAAATGCAATCTTGAATGGACGAACGAGATGAGAGATTTGAAGAATGCCCTAGAATCAAAGGTCAAGATTCAATAAGGCAACTCTCATTTAGGGTTAGGGCAAAATACCCATATGTGTGAATAAGATTTAATTAAATGAATTAAATCAAGACTGAATGTGACAGTTGAGATGAAATTAGTAAAAATCAGAAGACGGGAGGATGAGATTTTAGAAAATCGGTAATTTTAGAAATTACTTGATTTGTAGAAGAATAATTCCATTTTGAATTAAATTAATTCAAAATATGGATTTTGTGAGATAAGAAGTAATTGATTTTTGAAATTAATTACTAAATGAAGAATCAGTTAACCATGTGAGATATTTTTAGATGATTTGTTTTATTTAAAAATATAGAAATGTCACATGCCATAATTAAATAATTAAAATAATTATTTAATTTAGGAGAAGTAGTTAATTAATTAAATAAATTAATGAATTTATTTAATCAAGAGAGGATTTAGGAATTAGTGACATATTAAATAGATATATTAAAATATATTAATTTAATAACCAGGAGGACATTAATGATAAGGATTAATTAAATAAATAAGATTTTATTTAATTAAGAGAAGACTTTGACAATTAGTGACATATTAAATAGATAAATAAGATTTATTTATTTAATAATCATGAGGAACGAGAGATTATGAATTAATTAAATAATTATGAATTATTTAATTAATAGTTGAATGTGGGTTAGGAACATAATTCAAATGTTATAATTATGCTAGGGCAAAAGGTGATAAAATATTGCTTGCAGGCCTAAGTCATTTTTAGGTGTCTACAAATTCTCCAATACCACACACAAAAATTCTCACAATAACTCTTTCTTAACTCTCCTTACAAACAACTCTCAACTCAAACAAGAATAACTTAGACTAAAAACAACATAATGCAAGTGAATAATACATTCAAATGAGGTAATATTATCCCCTATTTATACAAAAATATGAGACTTAGCTGCCTAGAAATAAGATATGTTGTATGACACTTCTCAACTATAAATTTTGATTCAGACATTATCTCTAGTTGGTGGCAACATTTAAAAACAATACTCATCAAAACAAAGCAAAAAATCGACTGAATTAGAGATAGTAAGAATGCATTCTAGAAATACAAGGTAAAAGATCAACAGATCGACTCCAAATGTGCCAGCTTTGATATGTCTTATTCTACATTTTACTTAGTCTTCCATCGCTAGATAGAGTTAACATTTTAGACTTCTATTTGTAATGCAGTTTTTTATATTTTGGCACCACCTAAATCTTTATATCATTATTTTGGTGTTTGTTGTGATAAGACCAAGTTAGCGTTTAAATAATCTTTCAGATATCTCATATCACTTTTGACTAGGTCTCTCATTTATTGTGTTGTATTTGCAAACTTGGTAAATCATAGTAAATGTCTTTAGCACTACCCATGCTTCAATTTATGCATCTCAATCCTTATTCCCTATGTCTCATTTACTTTGCCTCATAAATACTATATCATGTGTGTGTAGCATATTGTATTGTTGGATTTTATCTTAGGTGTTGAACTTTTCTCTCCCTATATTATTGGTGTTGAGTTTAATATTATCAACATCTTTCAACCGAAATGAATACCTTCAAACTAGCATGGGTTTACTTACTCATGTCTTCCTTTTCCATGTGACACTCTTAATTCATTGACTTAATATTTTGTGCTACATGCTATATCATGCCTTCATTCCACTCAATGTGCTATCATTAATATATGAGTATGTTGCATTCAATGATGCACCATAGACAATGCAAAATATTGCTAACTTAGCATTTATATCAATCGATATGTCTCCCTAAATTTATATTAATCAATTTTCTATCAATCGATTCTCTTATAATAATTGGTTCATATTATAAACCAACATATATATATGATATGTTTGTATATTATAAATGTGTATATATATACATGCATATATAACTCCTCAAATGTATATATATAAATAATATATTATATTCATAAGTCATTCAAATAGGTATATAGATATTTGTCGAACAATCATATATAATATAATATATATCATTTTTACGGTAATATAAATACACACACATATATATTTATATATATTTATCACTATTCTGATAATTATATTAAATCACTCATTATCACATACTTATCGATTGATGAATATACATGAGGTGTATATATATCTCATCGACTAAACACAAAAGAAAGAATTCACACATGTCAAAGAGACTCAACCACTAACAAGAATATTCACAACCAAAATCATAATATTTTCAAATTCAAACATAAACCTTACCAATTTCCTAAGCTATGACTCAACTGGACCATACTCTGTGTGTGTGTGTGTGTGTGTGAAAAATCTCAGTTAGGCTTCATTAAGGGTTACCCAACCAATGACTTCTCTTGAGTGATACTTCCCCTCCCTTTCGAAGGATTGAATCTATCCCTACATCCAACTTAGTACAACACCAAGGTAGTTAGACATTCATAGTAAATCCATTTGCATCATAATACATTTCTATCAACAAAGCATTAGAACATTCATATTGCAATACATACCATTCTATCAATTCAAAACATATTCATTCTTTTGAAATCGTTCAATATCTTATTGCATATTCACATATTTCATTCACCTAATCAAACATATTAAAGTCAGAACTTACATTTATCAAAAATTTCACTCATAATGGTAAAAGTAACTCAGTAACTATGAAATAAGATGTAACATGTACTCTCCTTTAGTATTACAAGCTTGCTAAAGGGAGGGTAAATGCTCTCTTTTTCCTTGCATTATCATATTTTCAGTAGCATATAGTTTTCTATCTTCCTTATCTTGTTAATCTAAATCGTCTATTATCTATTTATTTCTCTAATTGTCTTATTGGTTGCTCGTGGAGGTGGAAACACTAGAATGGGGGTTTGACTAAGGCAAACCCTGAAACAACCCCAACATTTTTCATTGTCTTCATGTGTGCAAATTGTTCATGTGGAGCATTGTGGGAGGTTGTGCAACATTGGACAACTTGTGAGTCTGGTTCTCTCCTTTCTCTCTTGTCATCTCATTTTTTTTAAATCGTTGTATGTTAGTATTCTTCTTTTTGTCATTTCTATTGTTTTAGCATTTTGTTAGTGTAGTTAAACACTTAGATTTTAGTTTTCAAATATATAGTAGATTCCTTGTGTTTTTGTCTGTAAGTTCTACTCTCAGATCATACGAGACCACAATGCACCACAGGGATGTCCGCATGCTGCACTACTGTCCTCTAGTCGAGAGCTAGCTATCTTACTCCCGAGACCTCGAAGGTTTGCTCTTTCGGTCCCTAAAGTCCTTTTTCCAAAATCTATCCTAAAACATAAAATATTGTAAAAACTCCCCTTTGTCATCCTTTGTCACCTAAGCTTAGCCTTTTGAGGTAGTTGAGGTCCATTTTCTCCTTGTAGACTCTTCTTTGTCCTAAAGACTCAGAGTAGCGAATCTCCTCCTCTACATTTTGGTGAACCTGACGTGAATCGTTTCTTCCATTTTTCTTTTTGTTGAATTTTTTTCTCTTATCAAGATGCGTATTGGATAGAGCATTGTGATGTTTTTATGAGCTTCACAACCCAATCCACTACCTCTAGGCATGTAGATAGAAGGAGTTATTGACATCTTGATATGGGGTCTAGGAGGTTCAGTCCTCCCCATCAAGGTCTAGATTTTGAGGAGTTCTCTATGAGACTTGCCATTGAATTCTCTCTCCTCATGTTGAAATTGAAACGCATACCCTACCAACCTCTCCTTCAAAATATTCCTCCCCCTTAGATGAAGAGTCTACTCTTATGGTTCATTTTGATTAGATTCACTCTTTGCAAGTAAGACTTGGAGAGTTCAAATAATTCTTAGAAAAGTAAAAATCTTATTCTTAGGCTACTCCTCTCCTTAACGGTTTGAGGAATTTACTTATTCCCGATTATAGAGGTTTGGAGTTTCTTAGAGGAATTGTAAATATTATGGAGGGCCATGTCCTATCATACACTTCTATCTTGGATAACTCCAAATATGTTCAATCAAAAACCACTGGTCAACAACTGAATGTTTTGACGCCAGGAGTGTTTATCCATATAGTTGACCTAGGTCCTTTTGTTAATACTACTGCTAATAATGCTACCATCACATTCAAGGAAATTCTTGCAATTAGAGTGAACCAAGTTCCCTTGAATTTCGAAGTCCTTACATCTAGAACTCGAAACACCTCTACCTCTGGTGTTGCAACTAGTCATACTCTATCGATAGATCATGTCCTCAATGCTCTATTACAGAACATAGGGCAGATGCAATCTTAATTGGAAAACTTGACTAGTTTTTCTTCTCAACCCATGTTCTAGCCATATTGTCGCCATAGCCCTTTTTTGTTTTCCATTCTAAATACCCCCATCCCTCAAGGGATGAAGATTCCTAAATTTGAAAAGTACAATGGAAAAGGAGATCTACAAACACATGTCTCATATTTTAATGCCATGTGTACCAACTTCTTCCACCATGATGCTCTGTTGGAAAAACTATTTTCACATTCCCTCAAGGACGCTGCCTTGGAATGGTATTTCTCCCTTCCCAATAATTATATTTTCTCTTTTGACCAATTAGTAAATCAGTTCTTACAACAATTTTGGGCAAACATCAGACTAAAGATCGCCTTTACCGATCTCATATGATGCAAGAAGGGTACACACAAAAAAGTATTTGATTTTATTACTTGTTCCCAACCTCTATTTTTCCAAATCTCCTATGCCTTGCTAGATTTCAACATAAAATGTGTGTTTATTGGGAACTTGTTGCTGACATTGTGAGATAAATTCCTTCTAATGAAATATCCCTCTTTCACTAATCTATGTGTTGTGATGCATGAGTATTAGCAGAAGGTTGTGTTGGTATTTCAATTAGCACCTCTGGAGTGCTTATTGTAAATGGACAACTATTGCACGTGTTTTAGTAACTACTCTTTGAATTATAGAGAGGAAGATCTCTCTTTGTTGATGTTTTGCGTAAAAATTACAGTAAACTAAGGTTGCTATCTTTTTTACTCAGTGACAGGACACAATGATGCATAAACACAATGCGTTGTAGCTAAGGTTTTCTTTGGTTTATGTAGATCTTAACTACAACTAAACTAGCTTTTAATCTATCTTATCTCCTCAAGATAAATAGAGCATGAGGGCATAGGAGCGTGAATGCATGGTTGGATTACTTGTGTCGGCCATCTTGCCAGAATGAGTATGAGACTCTGAACTCTCAGATCTATGTTGGAATAAGGCTTTATGCAAGCAATCACTCTTTATGGTAAGATGGATCTCGTACTTTCCAAGGAGGAGGAACCCCTATCTAATTACACAACATAAAACGATAACTATTAACATAAAAATATCCAAGGAGGAGGAACCACTATCCAAGGAGGAGATTGAAATAATAAGTTATAAGAACAAGATGTTTGAAAGAACTCAAATCTTTAGATCAAACTGCATGTGCCTTTTGATTTCCTTCTTCAAGCTTTCTCAACGAATTACAAAGAATTGAGACATGCAAATGTATGAAATCATACATAATTGCACATCAAACCAATTAACTCTCATCCAAGAGTGAACAAATATGCACTTTCAAACTTGTTGGCAATAATGGCGCAACAATTTTGTGTAGTAAATAAAAGTTACAAAATAATGAGCAAAGGCTCTTATTTACAGAAACTCAAAGGAGTAGGCGACCCTAAAATCTCCTTGAGTTAACAAACAGTTCTTGCCAATCTGTAAGATTTATTCCTATGTCTAAAAGTAGGTGACCTATTAGTTAATTGGAAAGCTACTTCAGTTAACTGAAACTAAACTAAAATCGAACTCCAATTACAAAAGTGCCTCCGAAAATAGAGATCCACAATTAGTGGAGATCTAGAATAGACATCCATAATTAGTGGGATATAACATGCATGGTCAGTGGTACAGTGAGTTAAGTTGGAAAAAGGCATCAAGTTAACTCTTGTTTTTCATTAATGTTATTTTAGAGGGTAGGATGTCCTTAACTAGGTGTTTTACACAACATCACCACTAGTCAACAATTCTTCTAACCAGTTGTTGACTTCTTCTGCTTCCCTTAGGAGGGTTACTCCTTGTATTTTTGTCTTTGTTTCCATTTTGACGTGGAAGTTAGTGTAGCATTAACCAATGGCAGCTCTATGTTGGGAATGACTACCTTCCGCATTCTTTTGCAACTTTACGTTTCTGACATTTTCCTTGGACTTTCACAATGGAAGAGTGTTGTATGATGAAACTGTGAAGTTTGTTGATGAAACCGCGAAGTTTGACTATGAACACTCCAACTGTGAGAAATGCACATGCAAAATTCTAACAGTATCAATCCTCTAAACTGCCCTTGGAAGGCTATCAGATATACAAGGTGAAATCATTATGGTTTATATGGACTTGTGGGTCTATGCTTGTCAATCTATCCAAATTGACCTTTGGGCGTGCTCAACGCAGATCAATGTCAATAATTTTTAGGAAGTAATGGAGTAAGACCATTTTGGTCTTGTATTTGTCTTGGGAGAACTGCATTCTGAAAATCTTGAAGATTGATTTTGCACACGATGTTGTTTGGGCAACTTTTTTTGGAATTGCTAAAAATAGCCTTGTCCGCAGTAATTTTTACGAAAAAAGTCTGAGATGTGGGTTTTGTTGAGAATAATTTTCTAAAAAACTCCAAAATGTCAGAAATTCGAAAAAATGTATTTTTCTATGACATGCAAGAGCCCTTTGGTGACAAAGGCAATGACGTGCCAGAAAATTATTTTTTCTCGGAAAAATCCAACACCTAGGTTTTGTTCGTGCTTCAAATCTAAACAAACCAGTTTGTCTATTTTTCAAAATTATGATTTTTTTTGGAAACCCTAAAAAATAGGGGTAGTAGGGCTACTTTTTCTGGAAAAATCTAGCATGTGGGTTTTATTGAAAAATTTGTGTCGATCATACCAACTTGGTTAGATCTATGATTATCTGTTGTTTTCTTAGACATGCAAGAAGATCTAAGACAAGGAAAGAGGAAAAAAACAAGAAGAAGATTGGAAGTTATCAGCTATCTTTCTAGAAGAATTATGCCTTTTAATGTAACCTTTGATAAATGGTCCCTCTGTGCAACAAATCTTCAAAAATATGAAGAATGGTGAAAACCCCTTTGTCAGATCTTCAAAAATATTGGAGAAGAAAAATATCTATTCTTGAGCTCCTCAACCCGCAAAGAAAATGAAGAATGGACGCCTTGATGCTTTAATATGTCAATTTGGAGTTGCAAGCATCAATTGGGCGTCCAAAACTTGATTGGGGAGTTAATATGCCTGATTAGGAGTTCACTAGAGCAAATTCCACCAATTGTGGGAAGTTTTAGCCATGTTAAAGGCCTTCAAAATAGTCCACTTCAATCAATTGATCCTTATTTTGACTTTAGGCATCCATTTGAAGAGTTGAACACTTTTTTATTTTTTTTTATGGTGAAATGCCTCCATTCAATCACTGATCCTGGTTGCTCAATTGATCTTGAAGTGTAGCTGACATATGCATTGCTAAGATGGAAGAAGTTTGATGAAGAGTGCCTGGGAGCTACAAAGATTAAAACCTGTGTCTAATGCCTCTAATTCAAGGGCACTTTTAGCTTTTAGACTTAGTCAATTTCTTGAGTTTTCTTCAAATCCTTCATTTTGACCACCTGTGCTTTGATTTGAGATCTCTGTTGATTGATGAGTTTGATGATCTCACTGAAACATGGGATGGATAACGAGTTTAGTCCCATAAAGAATGACTGGTTTCATGAATCCTGAAAGTTGATTTAGGTACTTCGAAAGCATGGGCACCCTCTGCCTACAAGGGTGCTTTTTACTATTTGACATGATTTTCAACTTGCAAGCTTCCACAATCGGTCCCAGTTTGATCTTTGTTGTCAAACGTTGGATTTTTCTATTGGCTTTGCTAACGATGTCATTGTTGAGATTGATCACAGTGGAGAAGGTCATCCTGAAGGTCACCGAGCTTATAGACTACATCTGATTGCCCAAAAGTCGGGCGCCTATTCTCAGCAGGGGTGCTTTTCCTTGACACTTGTTCAATTTCTCCATGTTCTTCATTCTACCTTCACCTTTGGTGTTTTCTGCTTGATCTTTACCTATGATTGCTTGACAAGTCTCGTGAACATGCAATTGGATTGATCGTGAAGCTGAGAGAGAGCTAAATAGATGCCTTGTAGAAAGTAGTTGTTGAAGACCTCATTAGGTGACTCAAAATGAAGGGCGCCCTTGGCCTGCAAGGGCACTTTTTCCTTGATGTACATTGATTTATCCTTCATTTGGCATGCACTAATGATCATCAGTCACCGTCATTTGATGTGTCTTGCAGGTTGGCAAACAGGTTTGTTTCGAAGTTGAGCTAATGCTGGAGAGATTACCCGAAGACAGGCTTGTTCAACAACTGACATCTGGACCATCTAATTCAAGGGAACCCCTAGTCAGCAGGGGCACTTTTTCTCATGTTTGATGTCATTTTGATGGTACTTCTTAGAAGATTAATCTTTACTCGATAAAGATTATTCTTTAAATGTAATTTTTTATTAACTTGTAGGAATACTCCAAAGGAATCCCTACAAGTCTTTTGTCTTTTTTGTCATCTCACACATGTGTGAGGATGACTTATTTTTTAATTCCTTTATTAAGAAATATCATTAACCACCTCCTTGAGAGGTGACACTTTGCACACACATAGATGAATGGTGGAATCCATTGAGTTGGGAGTTACATTATAACTCCTCCTTCTCACCTCTACTTATTGAGGTGCATCTCCTCTCATTCTTGAAGACTCAAGCAAGCAAGCCTAAGGCTGAAACTCTCTCTCTCTCTTTGTATTATTCTTTAGGAATTTGCCTCCATTCATAATATTAGGGTTTTTTCTTGTTTTTTCCCCTTAACAAATTCTTGTCTCTTTTGCTTTGGTGGTGCTTGGTTTGGCTACTTCAATCTATTTGGTAATCTCTTTCCTTCAAACAATTGCTCATTCATTAGTACTTTCCATTGCTCTTTTATATTTTGTTTCATGGTATCAGAGCTTTGGTATTACTAATCTTGTGAGCTACATTGTTGAAGGTTTACCAAGTTTTTTAAGCACACCATTAAAGGCACTCAAAGAGAAAAAGAGAAGAGCCAAAGTCTATTTTGCTTGATATTTGTTTTTTCTAACTTAGTTTTATTGTGCAGGAATTTCAATTTTCTAGTTTCATACTACAAATAATTTGTTTGCATTTAGTGCATTTTTTTTAAGAAACAAAAAAACCCAATACGTGGGTATAGCCTATTTTCCAAATTTCAAGCTTTCCTAACCCTCTTATGCAGGTTTTTCTAACTGATTTTATTTATGCAAATTACTATTTTTGCTTCTTGTTTGATAGTTGTTTTTCTAACTGTTTTTATTTTGCAAGCTTCTATAGTTGTTACAAATTTCAAATATTTTGTATAAAGTTTTCCAAGGGGTAAAAGCACAAACCCGTGTCACACTTTATAAAGGAATCGACCAACAACAAAAAAAATTATGAACTTCGACCACATAAAAGTGGTCTTTATGTTTTGAATTTCAAAATGTTGTAAACTAATGAAATGTAGAACTTTTGATGAAGATTATTCCTATAATTTTTTTAATTTAAAAAAAAAATTGTTTTCATTATGTTTTTTTCAATTTAAGGACAAATTTTGGAATGTTGAAAATTTCAAAAAAGAGTGACTTCACGGGCCATCAAGAAACAAATTGAAAAAAACATCATTTTTCTCTAATTTTTTTTTCTAGATAAGGTAACTGACCTCTCATGAAAAAAAATCAAATTTTGAAGTATATTTTTCTCGTAATAATGTTTTAAAGTCAAGCATGTCATAATTTGATAGTTTTCACGGGCAGTCAACTATTTTCAATTTTTTTAATCATTTTCAAAAAACAAATTATACCTTTTTGAAGAAGACTCTCTCTTCTACTGGACCATATAAGTTTTAAAGAATTTTAATATGTTTTACTAATTGTTTTTTAATTTCTTATCGACCTCTTTATTTAATTTTAACAACCTACTTGCATTATTTTAAAAATAACACATATTAAAACTAATCAAAATATTTTAAAAATTATATATTTGTATTCTTCACTCTGAGCTCTACAAAAGGGTATTTTTCTTTTTTGCAAAAAAATCATTCTGATAGGAGAAATACTTGGTTAAAGTTGAAAGTTTTAGAAAATTCTAAAAAATGTTGAGTTGGCTACCAACTAGGATGCCAACTAGACAGTTTCGGCCGAAAGGGTTTCTATTAGAAGGGTTTCAGTCGAAACCCTTCCGATAGAAACCCATTCACATAGAATAAGCCAAATTGTAAGCCGATTGTAAAGTTGGCAAGGAGAATTTTTTTTTTTTGGTTTCAACCGAAACCTATTCGGCTAAAACCATGTGTGTCACGTATATGCCACATGGTTTCTGCTGAAACATACTCAGCTGAAACATTTTCGGCCGAAATTAGTTCACTAAGAACTATTTATTAGACTGAAAGTGTGACACAAGTTTGTGCTTTTACCCCAAGCTTTTTGTTAAATATCATTTAAATCTAAAAAACATCCATTATAATCTGCATGCATGTTTTATTTTTTGCAAAAAATTTAGAAACCCTCAAATAAAGGGGTTATATTTCATTTTTTTTAGATCTATAATTGTTTTGCAATATCAAGCTAAATCTATAAAATATTCACTATATTTTACATTTTGTAAAAATAAAATAAAAAACTTGGGGCTCTATTCTCCATATTAAATCTGTAGAAAAATCTTTTAAATCTATATAATAAATCAAATATAAAAAAAAAAACAATTTTTTTTAGGGATCTAACCTTAGTTCAAAAATTCTTTTTAGAAAAAAGGCTAATCTGTAAAAAAAAATTGTATATGTTCAGATTTCTTAAAAAAAAACTTTTTTTTATTTGGGTTCAACCCCTTTTACAAATCTAATAAAAAAAAAATTGTTTCGAGTTTTTTTTATATATAAAAAGAGCATTGCAAAATATTAAAACTAAAAAAATAAAAAATATATATATAAATCTAAAAAGGGTCCTCAGATCCTAGCATTCCTCTCAATTGTGATCTCCCTCTTTCATTGTTGAATATGTGACCTTCTGCCCAGCCAAATTTGTGCAGCTTCATTTTCTCTTTGCCATGCATGCAACTCTTAATCATTCCAACTTGTTGCTCTTTATTCTCAAGCTCATTTTAAATATTGTTTTTCTCGCATACTAGAAAGATTTAATAGAATCTAATTTCATTCAACTTTAATTTATTTAAACTTTTTTTTTCTTATAATAAAAAAAGCTTCCATAGACATGTTTCTTTATAAGGAAAAATAACAAATAAAAGCTTTTACTTTTTCATTATTTAATATTTAAGTTTTTTTTAAATATTCTTTTATATGAAAATTTAATATTTAGTTCTTTGAATTATTTTTACATTATGTTTCTTTTCATATGTTTTTTAATTCATCATAATAATTCAATATTAATTTATTTTTTTCCAATTTAATATTATTAATTTTAATTTCAAATAAATTTAATAAAAATTATTCAATTAATATTATTAATTTAATTTCATCAATTAATTTTTTTATAATATATTTTTTTTCAATCAACTTTTAGAAAAATATATTGTTGGATATTTGTATCAAGCAATTAGTTTTCATTTATTAAAGGAGGTTATTTTTTAAAATTTATTTGAAGGGGCTTATTTTGTTCTAAATTTAGGTAATTTATTTTTAAAAGATTTTTTTTAAGATTTAATTCAATCAAGAGGGATTTTTTTTTAAGCAAATATTTACAATAGTTATTATTTTTTCTCATAAAGTTGTATTTTGTTTTTATTGCAATCATGTCAACTTTAATTCTTGAAATTAAATTAACTAGTTCTAACTATCATTCTTGGAAAACTTATATCTCTTTTATTTTTTCGTTTTGAACATCTTTTGGATGTTGCTATGGATCCCAAATTGAAACCTGATCCGTCTACATCCCAAGATGAACAAGAAAAATGGAAGCTCAAAAATGAGGAAGCCTTTGGCCTCATAGGTATTTCTATGTCACTCGAACTATATGTTCACATTGGGACATGTACAACAACCTATGAAGCATGAAACAAACTCAAGACTATTTATGATAGTTCAAATGAATCTATAAAATTTCAACTTGAAGATTTAAGGTATTCTAGTTTTAAATCTATGGATGATTTTTTATTGAAGTTTGATGCTTTGAATAGTCAATTGCATGGTTTAGGAGTAAAATTAGATAATCTTAGATTAATTCATTTTATTCTTAAAAAGTGTCTTCCTAGACAATTTCAATAGTTCATTACTAATATTCATGCTCAATTAGCTATTCCTTCTTTAGCTACTCAATTAACTTATGATATTTTTTGTGATTTATTAAGACAAGAAGAGGCTAAGTTAATTAAGTTTGGTACTCTTAAGTCTAATGAATATTCCTTTTTGTCTAATCATAAGCAAAATTTTAACCTCATTCTAAACAACAACATTATAATTTCAAAACTCATTATAATAATGACAATGATCCTAGAGAGTTTAACTCTTCTAAGAGACCACATTGCACTTATTGTAATAAGGATGGACATTGGCAAAATAATTGTTTTAAAAATAAAAATGAGAAAAAGCCTATGAATCAAAATAATCAACAGTTTCATAACAATGGTAATCAATTTAGACGTGCTTTTACATGTAGTTTTAATGTTTCTAAAACCTTTTGAATGGG